>CM062347.1:2998500-3073500 GCA_031216105.1 Dalbergia cultrata | reverse complement strand
GAGGTTCTATAAATCTCACTGTGTATCATATGCCACTGTTTTAAGAGTATGCTTAAAGGCAGGGTGTATATCTGGTGGACCATCTCCCAACTCATTGGCAGGTGATTGTATGTAGGCTGTTTCCATTAACAGTTGCATCGAACGGGAGCCAACCTGGGATTTAAAATAACTAAGTCAGAAATGAAAAGGAAGAAACCTTCCCTGTAATGCTTTGCAGTTACAATCATTACAAACCTTTACTTGAGCTTCTTGTCCCCAAGGCTTCCAATCATCCAGACCCCGAACTATTCCCATCGCTTGTTGTTGCTTCTGTTTTTTTACCAAACTGGAAACTTTTTTCCGAAGTCTCTTCTGTTGTTTAACCATTTTCTCATCCTCTTCAGTCAGCTTGCCTGTTTCTATGGATTCAAGATCACATTCTTCATCCAGCTTGTCATCATTTTTTCTCTTCTTTGTCCTGTTTGTTCTCTCCATAAATTGGTATATCCTAGCCTAATCCACATAAAGGGTAGCACACCAGTTAATGAACACTTGAATATTCTTAGTGTATCTAACTTGAACTGGAAAAAAAATGGAATTGACCATATTATTTTCTAAACACTTAATTCAAGTGGCTGTAGAACTACATTAACTAGTGCCTTCACCTGAGCATTACCATTTGTGTGACACAACAAAAGAAACACAATGCATAACAATCCTAGATTATTGGAAAAAAAAATCATGTAAATTAGCCTAAACGGCAAATCATCTTACTTCTTAAATCAAGCATTATATTATATGAAAGTATAATATACCTCATGTTCAATGGCTTCACCTATTTGACAAGCAGCTTGGATCACTCTAGCACTACCTATCCCATTCGTATTGGTCATCAACAGACCCATCAACTTGTGCATTGTGATCACAGCCATCATATCTGCAGGCAACTCATTGAAATAAGGAGCATGGCTCAACCTATGCTTGTTCCCTTTGCAAATCTCTTGGTCAGCAGCAATTGCATTCCTCAAAGGCTCAAACCAACCAAGGAACAATGACTTCATGTAAGGCAAGTTGGGTGCAAGCTTCTGCTCACGCATGTCATCCAACAGCTCCTGATATTGAGTATAACTATAGTTAGCTAGTTGAGTTAGTTGGTCACTACACCTATTCGACTCATGGTCTTATGCCATGAAAGCATAGGTATCTGAAATATATCCAATACCCGTACTTATTAGGTATTCATCTATTGGTCAAGCATTGCAAATAAACAAATGTTACCTAAATTTAAGTTAGTACTCATGAAATATCAAATTTCATAACTAATCTATTTGATTTGCTTTTAAATGGAACAAACTACTACTCCCTGTCTTCAAATCTTGAGTCTCTTTGGATATTTTTTCTTGCTTGGTATATTTTGTCCTGATTTGACGAACAGTTTAAGTTAGAAGATAACAAGTATTACATTTTTATTTCCTCATGATTTAATCACTTTATTGTTTATCATTTTACATTTTTATACCTTGATTTTTCAAAATTTTTGGAACCCATGCCCGTACCCCGCACCTATACAACATAGGACTCGTGTATATAAACTACAATCCTTATCTTTCACTACAAGTACAAAGTAATTCATTTTTCATCTATGATTCACAAATACTTCAAAATAGTCCAGTACCGGATATTTACCATTACTTTTTTTATGCTCCTAGTTATACTCCACATTTTTTAGTTGATTTATACAGTATATATCGTATCATTCCGGATCCTCCTACCAGTGCAACATAGTTTTCCATCTTCTATAGATCTTCTATTACCTGATACTCTCTTGCTGCCTCTTTCCATGCCTCAGTCTCCACCTTAATCTGCCTCTTCCTTAGCAACTTGTACCTGTAGCTAGCCATGCCTTCAACACACACGTTCTTCTTTTGTTCCTCCAGTTGGGGTTTCGATTTTCTCTTCTCCTCTTCCTTCAACATCTCCTCCAACAACTTCTGAACCTCCTCAGAACCAGGACAATCATCTTCAGTATCAGTTGATTCAACAGCCTCAGCAACGCTACCATAACTTCTTCTAGCTACATTCAAAGACGTAGAAAAACCAAAAGGGTCCTCGGAAAACGAAAACTTGGATCGACCCAGTTCGTTTTTCGATGCAAAGATTCCAACTTTATCGAAACCCAGAAATGGGTGCCTCGAGTTTGGAAGTGTCTGGGTGGGCCTTATTTTCTCGGGAAAATTCGGGTGCTGAGAAAATTTTCGGGAATTAGATGAATAAGAAGAGGGAAAGTAGAATGAATCGGAGGGTAGCTTGAACTTGGTTGAGGAAGCTCGCTTGGCTAAGTTGGTCCACATTATCTATTTGTTGATGAGGAGCTCAAGATCGAGAAGTCAGGTGGTGGTGGATGGTGTTTGGCGCATGAGAAACTGGTGGGAATATTTCCCGAGAAAATTCGAGGTGTGTAGGAAAATGGCGTCGAGTGAAGTTTGTGCGTGTGCGTGTGAGTGAGAGGCGAAGGAAGAAGTAGTGGCCGCCTCTGAAGTCTAAACCCTTCGGAGACTCTAAACCCTGCAAATTGCAATGCAATGCATAAACCTACACGGGTCAACTTGCTTTTCGTGCTATGTTGTACCGAAGATTTTCATACCGGATTTGGTTCTGACCCTGGAATCACTTTTTCATTACAATAGCAAAAGTAACCTTATAAATTCACAAAAAAATATTTATATGGAATTTTGATAAAAAAAAATTATGATACCTATTGAATGAAATAAAATGATATGATACAATAACTTATCTAAAAGATAATAATTCTTACAAATTATTCTGAATATAAAATTCTAATAAGATTTCTAGTTATGTGTCATGTTTCCTAATGATGATGAAAAGAAAGATTGTAAGAAGTTCTTTTGTTCAAATTGAAGACAAATGGCAGTGTTTATGCCTTAAGCTAAAAGGATAAAAATGGAAATAATATGCAGAAAAAAGTGGGAGCAATCACTTGACAATTGATCAACTAATGAAACTCTTCATAAGTTTTCGCATTCGTACCAAATATAACTTTTTCATAATAGAAATTTTATTTATCTTCCAGTAAATCTTTTTAAATACTTTTTTTTATTTATTTACTGAAGATTGAGAAATTCTTGTATAAATACAAGTTTGTCACTTCATCCTTACAATGGGTTTCACAAACTTTATTTACTCTATGTATATATATAGGGAATGACTCAAGTGAGAGGAATAAGTTACTGTAAGAGAGTGAGAGAAGTAAATTTGGGTCATTGAATCTTACAATAATGGTTAAGATTAAAATATAAAATCACGTAATTTTTTCAAATGATCACATAATCATTAATTAACATTAATTACCTTTCAATCTTGAATATCCTTATACATTTATACGACTCAAATTTGATTATATCACTCGTAATAATTAATTTTTTCATTAGAGTCATCCCCTACATATATATATATATATATATATATATATATATATATAGACACACACACACACACACACACATAGTTGCTTGATTATGCAAAATATTAACTTTATTGTGAATGTATCCAAAGATGAGATGCTAAACCTATATTCATCCAATAATTTTTTCTAAAGTTTAAGTTAAGAGGAAAACTCGTTCCATTCTAAAATGAGACTTGTCTCTAGGTTCATCAAAAGCTTATAAAGATACATATAGATCACCCACTAACAAGTGAAACTTGATAATCAAGCCCAAGTCATAATCATAAATAAGCGGAAGGTCGATCAACTCAGTTAACCCATGTCGGATGAATTTTCCTAAATACTAAATGAAGTAAAAGAGTACATATAATCTATATCTTGATATCTTAAAATATAATAAAAGAACTAGTTCATTTACAATGTAAGAGAATTTTTAAAAGGATGTGGTAAGAGAATAGATCAATTTAATGAAAAAAGGTTGTTTGTTTTATGGTTAAAATAATAGTTATCCTTATAAATAAATGATATTCACGAAAATAGATAGACTAGAAAGTCTATATAAATGCTAGATGAGCCCAAATTAAATCCTAACTCTAATATGGGCCAGGATGATTTGGACAAGGCTTTCCAAATTCTAATGTAACTAGGGGTATTCACAACTCGAGATGGATTTGAGTTTCAAAATTTGACCCGATATACTTTTCGGATAGGGTTTGGGTCATACTTCAGATTGGTCCAACTTGACACCTGGCCGAAGTCAAACAAGTCTTATAAAGATATGTATTTTTTATAATAATTAGTGATAAATTACAAGATTTTATGGTTCAATTAATATATTTTATATAACTTGATGTTATTTTTATGTTGATATGGTTTGTTTTGAAATATATAACAAAATATCTCTCAAATTTTGTTTTTCACTTGTAAAATTTTATAATTTGAATATGTGAACTTTCAAATCTTCATATGTTATTTGAAATTTGAGTTGACCCGGTTGATCCAGTCACTAGTCGTCTCATTATCAGGTCAAGTTCGGGTTCCAAAAATTGATCGAATCTAAAAATCGAGCAGAGTTTATGTTTGATCTAACCCAACCCTACCTGTCCCATGTACACCCCTAAATATACCTCATCTTGACCAAAAAAAAATAATAATAAAGAACCCTCATGTCACCAGTTCAAATCCACCAGCCACTTAAATCCTCATTTGGGGAGCAACTCTTCATAAGGAGATCCCAAGCAACTTAGGACATTAGGAGCAACACTAATGAGTCCTTTAGGAGACCTTGAATTAGGCTAGTTTGAGGATGAGAGTAAATATTGAGTCAAAATAAAAAATGCTAGACATCCAAAAATCTTTCTAGGAAAACAATACTATAATAATATAACATAATTAATAATCTTTAAATAAATAAATCCTATCACTATATTTAATCAACTATCATTATATATTCTGTATAAAATTCTAATTTTATTCTGATTCTATAGCATTAAAGGAAAACCAGAAACTCTAGATTTGGAAAGGTAATGGGTGAACTAATTCATAGTTTTGGCTCCAAGACATTAAAAAGCTCCTATAACTTGAGAAATAGATCCTCTCATATTGGCTTTTGACATGTCCTTATCATATATAATCTCTCATCATAAATTTTCTTATGCCACATGCCATACTTAAATCCCACTTTCAAAGCCAATAGTGAAAGATAACATATGAGAAGGTTATGTTAAAAATCAATATCAGAGATCCTTTTCCAAGTATTGTTTCGACTGAGAAAAAGTAACCCCGGTCCACGAATATTTTGGATCTCATTTTCATTCTAAAAGCAATACAACACACATTCCTTTGTGGCATTTTATTGAGTAATATTACAGACATTCCTTCCCGGGTTCATCACTATGAACTCATTCCCACAATCTCCCTATCATCTCTGCCCTTTATATGGCATTATTTCCCCCAAAAACAACATTGAAATAATGCCAAAAAATTCAAGTAATAAGTTTACAAAACACCATAGCCAACTCCACCAGAGTAGTGGGTAAAAAGGCTTGGTTATTGTTGTAGTAGTCCATAGGACACTTATTCAGCTGTCCCAGGATCCGTCTCATAATCAGTTGTCCAAGGATCAGTCTCATAATCAGTTGTCCAAGGATTAGTCTCATCTCTGATTTCAGAAGGTTCAACAACTTCTAGCTCTGTAGATTCATCTGAATTAGCATCACCAAATGCATTTTCCTCTTCTGATCTACCCCATCTTCCTCCAAGGGCTAGCGCCATCATTTCGTAAATCTTATTTCCCAACTCTGCAGGGCTGTCCGGCTGCATTATCGGGAATCATGTCAAGCAGAGTGCAGAAAGCTGGCATAATATAGTATGGAAATATTTGTACCATTTTCTGGGACATTATTGAAGGGATGGAATCCCTTAAACATTGGATGAGAAAAAAGTTGCATTCATTCTCAATCAATGTTTAAGAGACACCTTAGGGTGTTTCTTCAAAGATGCCTCAAAAAGTGAACATCTCTCAATGAAGTCTGATTGGTTTCAAAAAATGTTTTTTGTTTTGATTTCTTGTTTTCAATATTACTTACACAAATGCAACCTTGCTTTCATCCTAGTTTGTGTTCATAATTTTGTGAAGGAAACAACAACTAAAAATGTTATGTTCCGTGTTTGTTTCCTCTACAAAATTTTGACAGCAGGAAATAACATAAAAATAAGGTGACATATTTGTAATTCATATTGAAAACAAGAAATCAAAACACAAATGTTTTCCAAAACCAAACGGGCCCTTATATTGTCCTTACAGTGAATCCACTGGAGATCAGTGCCGTATCATATAAGAGGTCAACAGCTCTCTTAGCATCATCGCTGTCAGCTGCATTTTTGCAGGCAGCCTGTAAGAAACACAGGAAAAGGGGCAGGAAGGAAGGTCAAAGTCCCAACTCACAAGCACATTCAGTGAATAGTATAATCCATGTACTACAATGAAATTCCAGCTTTCACTAACTTTATTGCCTTATATACGAGATATTATGATAGAAACTAGGGAAATAGAATGATCACAGAAGAGAACTGAGTAAGATAACCACTCCTTAGGCTGATTTGCAATGGAAATCAGCTAAGGGAAGAAGAAATACACAAGGAAAAATGCAATAAACTGAGAGAACAAATTGAGACACTAAGCAGTCTCTCTCTCCAGCCTAAAACCCAAAATGACAGCCTCCTCATGATAGCTCCCCTCACGATACAAATATTCCCCATTTCCTAACGTCAGACACACACGATCCCACACACCTCTCTCTGCTGCCATTGCACTCACTCAGACACACCAGCCACCTCAGCATTAGTTAGTTAGCCCCTTTACAATTCCCTTCGTGCCCCTGTATTTTTTCCTTTTATACACCTTGATAATTCCTTCAGGTACTTGTTCCCTAACAATAACCCCCCCTTGGACAACCACCTTGTCCTCAAGGTGAAACTGTGGAAAACTCAGCTTGATATCTTCAGCTAATTCCCAAGAACTTTCAAAGTCAGGCATATCTTGCCATTTTATGAGCACCTCCAATTCTCCTTGGGGATTCCTCCTAACAGCCAGCACCTCGGAAGGTTGGACCCTCAATTCCCAATCATTAGAGAGGTCAGCAGGTAAAGGTTGGCTCACCACATTCGCAGCCAAGCATTTCTTTAGGAGGGAAACATGAAAGACCGGATGAACAGTTGAACCTGGAGGTAATTTTAGCTTATAAGCTGCTGCCCCTATCTTCTCAATTACCTCAAATGGGCCATAATATCTTGGGCTCAGCTTCGATTCTTTGCGGGTTGCCAAAGACTTCAGTCTATATGGTTGAATTTTTAGATAAACCATATCACCAATGGACAATTCGACCTCTCTTCTTTCTTATCTTGCTCTGCTGTAACTTCATACGGTTTTGGGCCTTAGCTAATTGCCACTTCAATTCATCTAAGATCTCATTCCTTTCAGCCAACAACCTAGTAACTTCTTCAACTGATGTAGTCGTCACATCACCTCTAAGGAGGGTAGGAGGGTCCCTCCCATACAGAGCCTTGAAAGGGGTCATATTGGTGGAGGAATGAAAATTGGTATTAAACCACAATTCAGCCCAGCAAAGCCATTTTGGCCACTGTTTGGGCTTAGTTCCCACAAAACACCGCAAGTACGCCTCCAAACACCTATTCACCACTTAGCTTGACCGCTCGGTTTGTGGGTGATATGAGAACTATACTTAAGCTTAGTCCCGGCTTGCTTGAAAAGTTCGACCAAAAAGAGCTCATAAAAAAGTGCATCACGGTCACTAATTATAGAGGTTGGAAAACCATGTAACCTTACCACCTCTTTGATAAAGATGACAGCCACATCCTTGGCCGTATACGGGTGAGAGAGGCTTATGAAATGGGCAAATTTGGTGAGGCGGTCCACCACCACTAGTATTGAATGTACCCCATGGGCCTTGGGTAGACCTCCTATGAAATCCATAGTCAACTCATCCCAAACTTGAGAGGGTATGGGCAGAGGCTGCTTGATCTCTTTGGGGAGAGATTCTCATATTTGTTTCTACACACATCACATTTACAGACATACTTTGTTGTATAGAGCTCTTCATCCCTTCCCACCATAAGAGGCTTGATATCCTCTTGTAAGTTTTGAAGAACCCAGAATGTCCCCCCAAAACAGTGTTGTGGAATTCTTGCAGAATTAATGGGATTCGTGGGGAATTCCTTGGAACAACTAACCTGTTTTTATAATACAATCTGCCTCCCTTCAGTTCAAAGCCAAGCTGAGTTTCCTTTCCCGCCAATAAAGCTTGCATAATCCCCTTAAGTTTTGCATCCTCTTGGACTTCTTCTTCCAACCCCTCCCAATCTTGGAAGGTGACGGAGGATATTGCACTGAAATAGACCTTACGAGAGAGAGCATCCGCTGCCCTGTTTTCTTTTCCAACCTTATACCGAATCTCGAAGTCAAACCCCAGCAATTTAGCAATCCATTTCTGCTGGTCAGCACCCATCATCCTTTGATCAACAAAAAATTTCAAGCTCTTTTGGTCTGTATGAACGATAAATCGCCTTCCCAACAAGTAGTGTCGCCGCCACGCCTTGCCATCACAATAGCCATAAGTTCACGCTCGTACACGATTCTCTTTGAGCTCTATCAGTCAAAGTATGGCTCATGTATGCCACTGGTCTTCCAGCTTGCATCAACACTGCTCCCACCCCTTTCCCGAGGCATCTGTTTCTACTATGAATTCTTCTTTATCAAAGTCAGGGACAGCAAGTACAGGCAGAGTAGTCATTGCTTGCTTAAGTGCTTCAAATGCTAATTGAGCTTCCACTCCCCATTGGAACTTATCCCTGCGGAGCAGCTGAGTGAGTGGCCAAGCTACATTTCCATAGCCTTTGACAGTCTTCTGATAATACCTGCTTAAGCCTAAGAATCCTCTCAGTCCTTTCAAATCCCTGGGAATTGGCCACATAACCATAGCTTCAATTTTCCCGGGTCTACAGAAACACCCTTTTCAGAGATAATATGGCCCAAATATTCAAGTTTTGACTGCTCAAAACTGCATTTCTTGCTGTTGATGTACAGGCTATTAGCTCGCAAGCTTTCTAATACCCTCCTCAAATGGTCTTGGTGCTCTTCTTTGGACTTGCTGTATGTCGAATGTCAGTCAAAAATACTAGAGTAAACCGCCTTAGATAAGGGCGCAATACCTGGTTCATTAACGCTTGAAAGGTGGAAGGGGCATTAGTGAGCCCAAAGGGCATTACTAAGAACTCGTAATGTCCTTCATGGGTTCTAAAAGCCGTTTTCTCTATGTCCTGCTCTCTCATTCTTATCTGATGGTAGCCGGATTTCAAATCCAATTTAGAAAAAACACACGCCCCCCCTAACTCATCTAGCAGCTCATCGATTATAGGGATTGGGAATTTATCCGCGATAGTGAGCTTATTCAAGGCTCTGTAGTCGACGCAGAACCTCCATTTCATCCTTCTTCTTCACTAGGATTACGGGGCTAGAATAAGGACTAACTTGGCCAGGTCTTATAATTCCAGCATCCAACATTTCATCAATTATCTTCTCAATCTCATTTTTCTGGAAGTTTGGATACCTGTATGGTTGAATATTGGGGACTGCTGCTCCCTCTTTCAGATGAATGGCATGATCTTGCTCTCTCCTTGGTGGGAGTTCCTGGGTCCTGGCACAAGTCAAAGAAACTCCTGAAAGAATGCTTTTATCTCCTCTGAGAAGGTTTCTTCCTGCTCTTCCTGAACTCCTTCCACAGCGGTGATAAGGTAACCTTCCCCTTCATCTTTAAGCGCCTTCAGAGCTGCCTTCCAAGATGTTTCAACTCGACATAAAGAGGGGTCCCCCGTAATCTTCATTAGTTTCCCATTTTGCCTCCATACGATGTATAGCTTCTGAAAGTTGGCAAAAATGTCTCCCAGGCTTGATACCCAATCCATTCCCAGTATTATGTCTACATCCCCTAGTTCCAGTAGGAAAAAAACTTGCTCGATCTCTACTCCTTGTATTTTCAATAGCACCTTCTCGCAGACTCCACTGCTTGTAGTCTCTCGCCTGGCCTCCCAACTCCACTTTGTATGTTTTTTTCAGGGGTCACTGCTGCTGCATCTGCTCCGCTTTCTTCCTTGCAATGAAACTATTAGTGGCCCGGTGTCTGCAGAACCGTTACCTCCGTCTCCTCGATCTTACCCAAAACCTTAAAGGATTTGTTAATGGTTGTCAACCCCTTAAGGCTTCGAAGAGAGAGCTGTAGAGATTTCATCCCTAGCGTAGGGCCCTCTTCCTCGAACTCAGCGACCTTCTCCCCCTTTGTTTCTTCTTCGGACTCCTCTACAAGCACTAGCTTGTAGTTCTTCATTTTGCACATGTGATCATGACCCCATCGCTCTCCATTTGAAACACAACCCCTTTACCTTCTCTCCTGTAGCTCTTCTTGAGTGAGCTTCCTTCCATGACACCCCTTTCTCCTCCCCTTTCAAAGCACTAGGTCTCATTTCTCTCATCCTTTGTTTTCCGGCACTGACCACCCCTGGTCCCGTTCGGATTTGGTTTGGGCCCTTATTCTGGCCCACTCCTTTCTCTAGCGGTCCAACACCGCTACCTCTCCACTCCCTATTGCGCTCCTCAAGCATGAGTGCTCTGCCTTTGATCTCGATGACAGATTAGAGAGGTCCAAACTCTTTATCTCGATTTGCAATTCGGGCTTGACCCATTTATAAAAATCCTCTCAACATTTCTTTGTCAATATTTCAGTAGGCCCGGATATTTGTTCAAACAACTCCACATACTCCATCACCGAGCCCAGTTGTTTAATTCTCAAGAGAGGCCCAAACGGGTCCTTCACTACACCTGGCTGGAAACGCCTCAGCAGTGCTTCCCCAAGTCTTTCCAAGAGGGGGAAGGCAACTTGCTCCTCCCAAGCTCTCTGGGCATCACCTCTTCCTTCTAACGCCACCGCAGTATCTCCATTCTTTCGTCGCCCCTCAATACCATTAATCATGAAGTACCTCTCAATTCGCAGCAACCATCCCGAGCATCTTCGTGAAAAATGGGTAACTCCATTTTCCGCTCGAGAAAACCGTCGCCCGACCTGAAGGGCTCACTGAGATGAATTCGGTGCTTCCCCAGGACGAGATTCACGATAGGGCGAAGAACCATGTTCCGAATGGGGGAAGACATCCTCGTGCGGGTGTGATCCCGCTCATTCACTGTCTCGTTGAAGAGGAAGGTGCTGGCGAAGCCCTCTCCCTTCTTGAACCCCATCCCCGGTCCCTCGAGTCCACTCGATGAGGTCCTCTCTGAGGCGAGCGCCCCCTAGAGCGAGCCTTTCGTTGATCTCTCAACAGCCGCACCACCTCGTTCATCCTTCTCTCCAATTCGTCGACGCGATCTTCCATTGCAGCTTCAGTGGTTGACCCCTCACAACTCCCGGAACCGGAGCTCTGATGCCAAATGATAGAAACTAGGGAAATAGAATGATCACAGAAGAGAACTGAGTAAGATAACCACTCCTTAGGCTGATTTGCAATGGAAATCAGCTAAGGGAAGAAGAAATACACAAGGAAAAATGCAATAAACTGAGAGAACAAATTGAGACACTAAGCAGTCTCTCTCTCCAGCCTAAAACCCAAAATGACAGCCTCCTCATGATAGCTCCCCTCACGATACAAATATTCCCCATTTCCTAACCGTATCACACGATCCCACACACCTCTCTCTGCTGCCATTGCACTCACTCAGACACACCAGCCACCTCAGCATTAGTTAGTTAGCCCCTTTACAATTCCCTTCGTGCCCCTGTATTTTTTCCTTTTATACACCTTGATAATTCCTTCAGGTACTTGTTCCCTAACATATTATATATCACAAATTGGAACGTGGTCAATTCTTTTCACATTTCAAATGACTTCCAGGTGCTTATATGATGATTTTATGGGTTTTTTTTTAAAAAAATTTTTTTTGTAGAAGTTTCAAAAAAGAAAAGGTTAACAAAAAAAGAAGTAAAAAAATAATCCATTCAGTGTTTCCTTCAATTACTTTAGAATACTGTTATCAGAAGTTTTTATTACCTAAACACTAATAAAGGGTCTTACATATATTGAATTAAAGGGTCTTACATATAAGTCTCTGATGATAGGATGATCTGGATTAACCTCCAATATTCTCCTCCCCCTCATAAACTCCAAACTAGCAGTGTCTCCCAGGGCTTGGGCCTTCATTAATCTGTAGAAAAGGGAATGAAAGACCACAAGCCTCATGTTAAATATGAATATGAAAAACTGATTGAGATCCAGGAACATATATTGGCTTTTTAAGCCAATGACCAACCTCTCCATATTTGCAGACCATCCGAACTTCCCAGAGACAAGCACGCAGGGAGATGAGCTCAACCGCTTAGACACTTGAACTTTTGCCACCTTATCACCAAGCTGTTGTTTAATCCAATCACAAAGAAGGTTGTATTCTTGCTTAGCTTCCCTCTCTTTGACCTCGTCCTCATCACCTGATTTGGGAAATATTAAATGAGAGCAACATCCAAATCACAGCTCCCACGAAATGCAATAGTATATTAAGAGGTATTTGTTTTTCGTTTTTGTTTTATTTTCAGTTTATATGTTTTCATTGTAATTACAAAAGTCCATTTTCCCTAAGTTTCCTGATTTTTTTTTTCCTTTAAGAAACTAGTGAAAACAACAAAATATTGTTTTTTTCCATTACTTTCATAAAATTTCGAATATGGAAAGAAAAAAAAGAAGACATTTTTGTATTTATAATGAAAGCACTGAACTGAAAATGGAAACAAACCAAACTAAACACCCTCAGCATTAAAGTAACCATTTTTTATGGCAAAAAAGGAAAGAGTACAAACCCAATTCCAGATCTTCCTTGCTGATATCAACAAATTTCTTTTCTTTGTATGTCTGTAGGTTCTGAATGGCAACCTCATCAATAGGTTCAATCAAATAAAGTACCTAAAAAGAGTAAAGAAACATATGAAGAGAACTGGGCAAAAAAAAATCAAAAGGAAAATAAACAAAGAAATACCTTTCAACCAAGCATCCAACTAGAAAAACATCAACCATATTCAATTAGTTTATACAACCAGAATCACCCACGAGGGAAGCAGTGGTTCAGAGGACAACCCCTCCAACAATCTTGCTGCCACATCATAACCGAAAAGCCTAACCTCATGCTCTAATTCCCAAAACATGTTATATTTTCACTCAAATCCATTACCAATACATACCTCAATATCCTTTTGAACCAATTTCTCCAAGAAAGGAGCACTTTTTGCACTTTTCAAGCTGTCTGTCGCTAGGTAATAGATAGCTTTTTGGTTTTCGCCCATGTTTTCAACATAGTCATCTAAGCTTTTCAATTCCTCCTCACTTTTTGATGTGTAAAACCTCAATAGCGGTGTTATGCGCTTATGATTTCCAGAATCTTCAATGCATCCTAACTTGAGGAACCTACCAAAGTTCTCCCAGAATTTCTTGTAGTCCTGTGAAGAATCACAAAGAACCATGTTCTCCATAAAGATTCACAATTCACTTAGGAAAATAGAAATAGTGAGCTTGACACTACCAACCTCGCTATTCTCAGATTCAGAAAGGTCTTGAATCATGTCAAATGCCTTCCTGACAAGTCTCTTTCTCATTATTCTTACCTGACATATAATATTGTTGAAATCAATCATTTTGGTGAGTAACAGAAAAAGGTCAAATGCATGAAAGATCTCTTGACAAAGAATCATATCCTTCATTGTTTCATTCACTCATGTTCATGACTTGGAAAAAGTTTATCTTGTTCGCAGGAAATTGATTATTTTTCTTACAATTCTGCTTTCTTGGAGGATCTCCCGAGAAACATTAAGAGGAAGGTCGTCTGAATCCACCAAACCCTTCACAAAGCTCAAGTAACGTGGAAACTGCCCAAGAAATGGAAATTAATGATTTATTGCAAAGGACACATGGACGTGTGAAGAAGAGAAACAACTGAACATGACATTCAAGAGTAGAAACAAACTGACAGTTTAGACCCATAAAAACAGACTCAAGATTCTGCCTAACTATAAATAAATAGATGCATGCATCTAAGGTGACAGAAATAAAGCAGCAATGCCATAAATTTCATAATCTACAAAGTTCCACTTTGACATTCATATGTAAACTCACCAGCTCGCCATCAAAATCATCCGAGATGAACACACGCTTCACGTACAGGCGTATGTTCTTTGTTTTAGGATTTATTACTTCTTCATTGTTAAGAGGCCCCATTCCAGGAACATATAAAATACTTCTGAACTCAACCTCACCCTGCACAGCTTTTATAGCCAATTAGTACTTCCATGAGAGTAAGTACAATATTCTTTCACTGAAGGCCAAAATCATCAAAATACCTCAGTGGTGAAGTGAGTATATGCAAGTGGTTCCAAGAATTCATTAAAAGTCTTCTTGTAAAATTCATTGTATTCATCCTTTTGAACTTCCTTCGAATTCCGCATCTACAAAAAATAACAAAGAATGGACAAAGTTAGTAGGCCAGGAAGAAACATAATCATTATTGGACAAAAAAGAAAAGAAAAATTGGTTCACACTCACCCATATTGGCTTTGTTTCATTGGCTAATTCCCAGTCCCAATATTTCTCAGTTTTAGTCTTTTTTATCTTCTTTTTTTCACCCTGATAAAAGCAGACTATGTAAAACATTTGGAAAAAGCAAGTAGAGAATCCACATTCACAAATACCACACTAATTACCTCTACTTTAGGTTCTTCCCCTTCTTTTGGCTCCTCTTCCTCTTCCACCTGTCATTTCGCAATGATTCACTGAATACATTAGACATTTAAATTGGATTAGAATGCATCATAAATAAATCTCATTCATTTTCATTCAAAGACAAAAACGCCATACATGACTACATATGTAATTCATTGACAACGAAAGGAACATAAGCGAAAAACTGTAGTCCACAAATTGTATCCATTATGTGCCCTATATGAAAAAAATAGGAACCTACCATCTAAACAAGTCTCTTTCCATGGGAAGAGAAGAACATTACAGGGAAATTAGAGAATAAGGGATCCTCGATAACCAGAAAAAGAAAAAGAAAATAAAACAACAAATGAAAAGAGATAACACAAAGGAGTAAAGGCAAAGCTACTTCATGCCTAAATATCTAATAGGGAAACCCAACCACAACGAAGACAGGAATATATAACGAGAAAAAGAAGTATACTTACCTCCACTGTTCTTGATTTTTCTTGCCATGTGTAGATCGGGAAGGAAACAAATTGCGAGTAATTCTTCACCAAACTCTGAATCTTGGTTGGCTCTGAGAATTCATACTTGTCATCCGCCTAGACAAACAGCAAACAGAATTTCAGTGCTTCGACTTAATGTCTACATTGAAAAGATCTCACGAGTCCAAACATTATAATTGTCCATTAATAAATAACAGCAGAGGTAGAATTTCAGCTGAAATTTAAAATAAGCCCTCCTTTCTATACCAGTTCTAAATCAGATACCACCTTAGATGCAGAAAGGGTTGATCACCAAATCTAAGTTCCAAGTACTTCTTAGGCATGAGTGCACACACATATAGCCCACGCCCTTCTATTCATTAGAAAAATGAAAGAAATGCCACTTACTCTCAAGTAAAGTGTAATCTGGGTGCCACGACGCAGAAGCTTTTCAGGATCAGTTTCTTCCCTGATCACATATGAGCTACTGTCTGCAACTGCTTCCCACACATATTGCTTATCAGATCTTGGGCTCTTGGTAGAAACAACAACCTGATTGGCATTAGCATGAAGATATAGACAATTAATGGAATTCGACTACAATGGTTAAAATCAGCAAAATCAGCCAAATCACGAAATGCTATTAAGAAGTCACACGATATACCCTCTCAGCAACAAGAAAAGCAGAGTAGAATCCAACACCAAATTGACCAATCAAACCGCTGTCAGCTCCCAAATCCTTATTTTCCTGAAAGAGGGGAAAAAAAAATTAAAAAATGATGATTGAAGCTTTGAACCATCAAAGTGAGCAATATATCAGAATAATAACAAATTAATCACCTTGAGAGCCTTCAAAAATTTTGAAGTACCACTCTGAGCAATAGTTCCAAGACAGTCAATGAGCTCTTCTTTGGTCATCCCAATACCAGTATCTCTGCGAAGACAAACAGTTAACTGTTCAATAATTATAATTACATACCCGAAAAAAGGGTGCAAGAAATTTAGAATATCCATGTACACTTTTTTATTTCATGGATGGAAAAGGAATAAAATATGCATACGTTATAGTAATAGTCCCATTGTCAGGGTCAGGCTTGATGCGTATCTCCAGCTCTCCAGCATCTCCTAGTAAAGAGGGCTCTGTCACACTTAAGAATCTCAATTTGTCCAAAGCATCACTAGCATTGCTGCATAAAAGACAAAATAAAACAGAATGAGGTAAGCACACACATACATAATCAGACAAATAGAGAAAAACATACATACATCCGAAGTCCAAGAAAGAAGAAACAAGAATAACAAGCAAGAGCAACCACACTCTACTAAATCAACTTTCCCCATGGAAACCACTGTTAACAAATTCTATATCACAAATTCAAAGTGGCATATAACTCAATCAAAAGTAACTAACTTCAATATTACTCAAATCACTGAACTTCATTTAAGCATTGAGCATAGAGCATAAATGGACCTGTACTCACCTCACAAGTTCTCTAAGGAAAACTTCCTTGTGGCTATACAGACTGTGAACTATCAAGTCCAGCAGGCGACTGACCTGCAATAGAATTCAATTCTTCAGTAAAACTAAAAGAAAAATAATCCACATCAAGGGAAACAGTGATTTCCGAGTTTCACATAGTTAACTTACGTGCTTTGTAGCACGGAAAATATGAAGTTATTAATAACTAGAAATTTATCTAGACTTGTATGCTTGTCAAAGGACCTTGAGAATTTTCACTGCCCCAAGCACACCCTTATGTAAGATAACCAACAAGTTACTAGCTAGGATTATCAATACCAATCCAAAATCATTCTTTCACCTTTTCACTTCCATTGCATCTCATTCTCAACAGCCAAGCAAAAGCAAAAATAAAATAAAATTTGATCCATTCACTACCCAAAACAGTGATCCAAAGGTGGAAAAAATAAATTCCTTTTTGGTCATATTGATTCAAAAACTAATGCTTATACTGCAATTCCCCATAGTTCAAAGGAAAAGAAAAAAGACAAATTAAACGGAACCACCACAACCACTTGGTATTCAAACTATCCCAACAGCTAAATGATGTCCAAAAGACAAAGAAACTAATCCATCCACACACAAAAAAAAGGACCCAAAAGAGAGAAAAAAAGAAGATTACTTTTTTTGATGAATTGATATAAAACCCATTATTCCATTCAAGTTCAGTTTTCTGAAGGACAGAAGAAACTAAAAAAAAAAGAACAGAAAAGAGAGAAACCCACCTCAGCTTGGTATTCAAACTTCTCACCGGTGGCCTCTTGTTCCTTCTCTTCATCAGCAACAGCTGATGCTTCACACCTCACAACAATCCTATCACTGTCCCTTCTGTGCCGAAGCTTCTTCCTCCACGTGAGTCCACCACCACCACAAGAAGAAGAGAAGAAGAAGCCATTCTTTTGGTGTGGCACAAAAAAAGCACTTCTGAAGCTAGAAACAGGAGCATAAGAACAAGAAGAAGATGCCCTTTGGGGTGTGATGAAAGGAGATGAAGAAGCATGTGAGATGGTTCTGCTCAGTACAGGAGCCATTACTCAGTGCTCTAGAGAAAGAAAGAAAAAACTGATGAGAGACAAAGTGAGAGGGATGAAAGGATAAACGATCAGAGTAATTACACGTTAACTTACATTTACCTCACTTTAAAGAGATGAACGACAGTTCAAACCTAAAGCCTGGCAGGTAGAAACCTTGTCATACTTCACTCGGTTAATCTTTTGAGGTCATCCATTTCAACCGCTGTTTGTATTTGTTTTGTTTTTATATGTTAAGTAAGAGTTTAATTTAAATATACTTTTAGTCTATTTTATACCTAGTTCCAATCATATATTGTAGTATAAAAAGTATTTATCTTAAGCATGCAACATCTTAACTGGTGTTACATGAAAATTAAATTCATAGCAAATAATGAAATATCATACAATCAATCACTTGGCAAACTTTTTCCACGTTTGCCTTTTTTTTTTTTTGTCCAATTTTGATTCTAGCATATTCACCGTTATTAATCTCTTCAAAACATAAAATTCCTTTAGTCACAAAACCCTTTTTATATGCAAGATCAAAAATTAAATAACTGAGTAAATGTAATTCAACTAGCTGCCAACTCTGTAGAGTCAAACGTTTGCATCTAATCTTCACATAGTTCAAATGATTTAAGAGTTATCTGTATCTTGGTGCTTCTGTCTTTTCCTTTTTATTTATTTATTTATTTATTTGGGTCTGAGTCCAAGCTTCTGTCTTCCGTGAATGAATGGAACAAAGAACCATTTGGGCTTATGTTGTTTCGATTATGTCAAAGACCCAAACAAGTCGAACAAAGTTAAAGGACTCTAAACTGCGTCCCAGTACAAAACGGGCTTATATAAACTGACACATGAATCACCCTTCTCTATTTTCTTTCATGTTATATGCACGTGTTTGTTTCCCAATAAATGAAACTAAATGTGACGAAAAAATAAAATAAAATAAATTAAACGAATTGTCTAAATACTTGTAACATACAGGTACTTCCAAAATACAGCTCCCAGCCACTTCCAAAAACAAAAATAGAATAAAGCTCCCAGATAAAAAAAAAATTCACAGAGAACATAACAAAGGCAGAGAAGCCATTTACGTACAGTAAATATATTAAATGAAAATACTGACAAATACTAAGGACTGCATTTCTTGAGCTTTTGATTTTGTGAAGGAAAAAAGCTGAATTTGTAGTTTCAGTTTTGATTTTCCTTCGCATAAATTGAAGCGATAACTGCTGTTTAAAGAAAGCAGTAGTAAGTGGTTTTGTCCATGTGTTATGATACAATAGGGTAAAAGTGACTTTGTGGCTAATTGTGAAGAGCAAACCGAATTGGAGTCTGGTAGAAGTGGTGGATGACACTGAAATCAAGGGATTGGATAAGGGATTCAGGAGCAAAATAACTAACTCTCGCTTGGAAGGGTATGCTCTTAATTTGGTATGAATTTCTCTGTTTGTCTCCCTTCTTAGCTTGATTCCAATTATAGATGAAGGTATGATTCATGGGGTTGATGGTTCAAGTGTAGCTCTACACCTGCTGCTATTTTACTGCTCTAGCTGATTGTCATTTGCTTTACTTTCTTCATACATCATTTTACAGCTTATACATAAATATACAAACCAAATATATATATATATATATATACTGTTACAGGATATTGTTGTTCTTTTCTTGGAGTGTGAATCACTTCCTTAATATCATTGCTGAAGTTCTGTTTTGCTGTAATCCTTGTGAGTCCATACACTTTGGTACACCAAGCTAAGTCAGGTATATCATACTCCAGATAATCAGAACCATATTTTGACCTCTTGATAATCATTATGTATCAATTTGTATTATGAGCGATGCTTTCCATTCCCATACCCTATATTGAAGAGCAAGTACAATAAAATTCACAAACCAGTGAACTACCATGATCTCACAAATGGCTCAAATATCAAATAACAAGGAAATCAGTGCCTCTAGCTATATATTATAGCGAGGAATATATTATAGGCTTAACTTTAGGACTTTTGGGGTACTGATGATATATACTTATCTTCCTCTAGCTAGTCCCAAGTACTGGCTTCAATTTCTTATTTTTTGTTTAGTATCGAAAACGAATGGACTGGCTTGAATTCAATAATCCATAGAAAATTAAATTATTTAAATAACGAGCTAAGAGTGGGGGACATGTGGTTGTTAAGTATTAACATCTCATTAAATGAAATTAAATCATGATTTGACATCATGTTTATGAGGATTTTTTTTCCCTGTCACTTTTGACAGCCATGCTCTAATTGACTTTCATCACGGTAATTTATATATTATCACCATTAATTATCATGACTTAATCACTTAAATATGATGTTCTGGCTGCTCCTTTTCGCCATCCACTAATGAGGAAATGACTTTGATTAATATATGAGCAGTGGGGTCGTTATAATCAGAAGAGTAGTCTCTCTCGATTGTTTACAAAGGATACTTAGTCTACCTGCTCACAAAAAATGTATCATTTTATTGGTCCCCATGTCGTTGTTACACAAATATCCACTTTAATCTATGTTGATCGGTTCGATGAGATTGTAATAATTAAAAAGGTCTATGATAAACACATTTTCTTCCCTGCGTATGAAGCGGGGAACTTCATTTTAGTCGACACTTTTTTCAATTCAACAGAATCTTTTGGACAATAAATTTTCAATCAATGGCCTCATGTTAATTATAAATTACCCAAGTCTTTCATCACAAGGCATTTTAAGAAGAAAGAAATTAAGCAACAATAATAGAAACATCCATGCATTTATGAGAGAAAGAAGAGTACTACTATACAGTTTATCTGTTTCATACTAAATTTGTTTTCAGTTTTTTATATACAAATGTATTGATTTATTAATGATATTTATCATGGAACAGAAGGAGCGGTATATACTATATACTCATGACGAACAATGCAAATGCAAGATCACCCCAACAATGGAAGCACTAGCCAATAATATAATACTCTCTTTGTCCAAAATGGCTTTTGTTCTTTTTGGTTCATTGACAGGAATGAGATTTGAAACTATAATATTGTGTAAACTACATAAGTCCCACACTACTAGCTCATTCTTAATGGTTAGATGAAAACAATAATTATGTTAAGAGAGGCAGTACTATATATATATATATATAGATGTAACTGTACACAAATCTAGGATGAATAGAGATTAATTGTCCCTTTTTTGTTATCCCTTTCTCGTTAGATCACTTAGATTTTAACAATTGTAACAGGTTACTATTGTTTCTCATTATTTCTCTTGCATACTTAATGTAATAACCTATGTGTCATTTATTAAATGAAGTATAGCAAACACTTAAATATTTCTCATTCATAATTCTTCTCAATAAAGTTTTTTCAAACTACTCATAATAATATTACAGACGAAAAATTCCTATTATGGAAGGGCAAAAAATGAGACACCAATAAACAGGACAAAAGAATCGTTTACATTTTAAACTAGGAAATAACTTCATTAAGCAAAGGGTCCTCTAGGAGCAAGAGATCGGGCCAATTGCTAGAAGCACCATAGTCATTGGCCATATTATTATTATTATTATTATCTGTCATCAGAAGTGGAACCACATGGGAAGGAGATTGTGTGGTACTGCTTGAGCATGAAAGAAGCCATGGTGATGAATTTGGAGAACTGTCTCCATGGCACAATAAAGCCTTGGATTGTGGGACTTGGACCGTGTCCTCAAAATTGCTTAATGGTGATTCATAGGCACAAGGTGTTTCTAAGCTAGGCATGTGAGAGAAAGAGACACTATTGGAATCATTGAACAATTGGAAGTTATTGCTAGCAAGAGAAGATGAGTTGATGGTGCTTTCAAACTGAGTAGAATGTAATAATGAGTTGTTGTTGTTGGCCTCAACTTCGGTAGAAGATTGAGGCATCATGAGGAAGTGTTGTAAGCATTGAAAATTGGCTATTTGTGAGACATATTCGTGTGGTGTTGCAGCATTGTGATGATCCCAATATGATTTATTGTCCAAAAATTCATTGAGGTTTGCCAGTGCTATGAGTTGAGGTATTGTTGACAAGATATCATAAGTTATAGGCTGATGTGTCATTGGATCATAACCCTGTTCAATCAGCTTCTTCTTCAGACGAGTGTTCCAAAAATTCTTGACTTCATTATCTGTCCTACCTGGTAGGTAGCTTGCAATTGCTGACCATCTTGCAGAAATGATAATAAATTGTGAAATAAATATAAGTAATTCAGAATAAGAAGAAGAAAAAAGTTCTTATCATTCGATTTTAATTTATATGTAAGGTGTCAAATAATTCCAACAAGAGTACTCAATGAATGAGCATAATTTATATAGTAGCGTTGAAATTATTACTTATTTCCTAGGATAGCATGGAGGCTCAGAATTGTTTGTTCTTCTTCTTGGGAAAATCTCCCTCTCTTGATGCCAGGCCTCAAGTAGTTTGTCCACCTTAACCTGCAACTTTTACCACACCTGTTTAGCCCTACAGAAAACACAAACGATCAATCCCAATATTATAAGAGGAAAAAAAAATAATTTAGAATTTATTAATTGAACTATAAATACATTGAATAACAAATCATATATAGGTATGTGATTGTCCACTTATTATTTCCTTTATTTTTTTTCCTCAGTGATTACATATATTATTACACACTTCTACTCAGCTTGAACATGAACCTCCTAGTAGGAGGATATCTTCGGTTTGGACGAACCCAAAAAAAACAAAAAAAACTACTTGCACAGTCTTATTCTCCATGGGGCACCACTCGATTCGGAGATCCAATAATCCACAATATAACACCAATTTATATATATAAAGTCTTGTGTACCTGCAAGTTTTGGAAGAGCCCTCCAGTTCCCTTGGCCATGGTTTTGAATGTAGGTTACAAGCTTCTGATCTTCTTCAGGGGTCCAAGGACCTTTCTTCAAACCCATTACATCACAGCAAGGAGATCTTCCCATCTTTCTTCTATTTTATCTTTTTTCTTTACCCTCAAAGAAGTAAACAAGGTTGCTTCCTTCAAACTAAAACTATGGTAATGAACCAGGATATGTATGCCTCCTGCACATCCAACCTAGAGTTGCACTCTATTTATAATAATGGAAAAGTATTTTTAATCCATATATTAGTATAAATATAATACCATTCATGTGTTTTTACCTATCAATTTAAGTTATTAGGAAATATGATTCATAACATAATATCAGAGCCTGAATAATCAAATTGTTTATGTCCAAAACTTCACTTTGATAAAATTATTCACGTTTCAAGTTCAAAAGAAATATTTGCGTGATGCATGAGGCAGCGTGCAGATTTTAAGCTAGGAAAATATGTTAAACAAGCTGAATTTTTTCCAAAATTTTATATCCTAAATGATAAGTTATGATTGCTAGTCTTTAGATTAATTAGTGGGTCATATAACTTTATTTCATTTAACAATTACCATAATTTCTGTCAAAATTTTATATATATATTTCTGAATGCACAGCATTACCCCTTAGTTAGTATATAATTATTAAACATAAGCCCAATAATGTCGAAAAGATTATGCATTACTATTTACTATTATGACAGCTTACGGTAGACGAATAGAAGTTAAAATTGACTTGCTAGCTAAAGCAACAGACATTTTCATAGGCTAGAAGAGTCAAATAATAGATACATAGACCTTAAGTCAAAGTTGAAATGCTAGAAGCTTTAGCCGGTGCCAAAGAGGATGTACACCACCATAGGGGTGATCTATTTTTTTCAACCATGTTAGATGTCGATGATGAAAAAACGACAGAAAACAATAAAAACCATGTACTGATGTACTGATGCATGGAGGCCAGACATGGGCCTTGCCCCCGGTCAAAATTTCAAGAAAAATATTAAGACTAGTATAATTACAAAAATACTAATGTATATGAAAGATTGATAACACTTTTAATTCAATCTTTTTTCAGATGTTACTCACTTATTCACAGCGAAATTTCAAAAGTGATATGCTAACAAAGGCACAATGCAAGGCGCACAAAGCAATACAAAAATAGTGAATAAGGATCATCTAATAGTAAAATCCCTTCACTTTATCCTCTAAAGTGAGATTCTCACTTTAGAAGATTCAAACAACTGAAATTCAAAAGAGTGTGAAGCAACTATACATTGTTAGCTGTATTTCCTAGGCAAAAAATATTTGTAATTTGTATAAGTTACAATTTTAACTTGTCAAATAAAATTGAAAATCTCTGGCTCAGTTTCAAAATTTTTGTGTATATGTTGTTTGACATTTTGATGACAGAGTAATAATGATATTTGTTTTTTTTCCTTGTAGTTTACTAATGTTACTCCATCTTTATGCAATTATTAATTGAGTCCAATTTCTATGTACCAGCATCTAATCAAAATCACCTCATTTGCATATTTTTTAATTAGTGAGTATAAAATTTAACCATTTTTATTAGTGTAATAATATATAATTAGATGATAATATAAAAAAACTATCAATATATATAAATTAAACTCATTTATTTTAGAGTGTAAAGTAATTTTATATAAATACCTAATCATTCAATATCACATTAGTAAAAGTTTTTGACTTAACCACCACTAACAAGAAAATCGTGTAATCTATCACATTTAATATATATGCTCCATCAAAATAAATTTATTTTATTAAATTAGCTGCTAATTTTTTTTTATTATATTCCATGCATGATATATCATATTAGAAGAGAATGGGGAGACTGTACCCAAAAACAAAAAAAAAAAAGTGGAGAGCGAGAAGAAAAGTAGATCCTCTTGTGATGAAAATGTAATGCAAAATTAATGTATTTCTAATTATTATAATTCGTAGTTTTCGATTCCCCTCTAATCACATTTTGAATCCCTAAAACGATATGATGTCACGTACAATGATCTTTATTGTTTTGTTGTGAAGCATAAAATATAGTTTATTGCAAGAAAGTGAGAGATGAGGGATTGTGACCCATTGACCATCCAAAAGGAGCTTGTTAATCTTAATTAGACGAGAAGTTGGTGTGACAATGCTATCTAAATTTCAAAATCCCCTTTAAGTTAACCTCGCCTTTTCCCTTTTTTCTTAGTATCTATAGTGAGTAATGGTTCTGGTGGGCATGCACTGATTCTATAGACTTTTTCGGGTAATGTGATTCTATAGACTTTATTCATGAAGGAAATTCCCCTCAATATAAGCGAAAACTTAGCTAATCCTCCATTTGGTTCTAGAAACAATTTGCAATTTGCAATTTTCATTTTCAAATTTCTATTTTTATGATTTGTGAAGAAAATAGTGATAGCTAAAAAAAATGAAAATTATATTTTATTATTTTCATTATTTTCTCCATAAAATTTAATAAAAAAAAAGAAACTAATTGAAAATAAAAATAAAAATTTATTTTTTAAAATTAAACGCGCCCTTAACTATTTTTCAAACATGAACGGGAATGAAAATAAGTCATACGATCCTTTAAAACCGTGATATATATACATGCATGGAGAATAAAATTATACCGAATGATCTTATGGAATGAATTTTTGTTTTTTCCCCTTTTAATTGGACCTTTAATTCCTTCAAACTTCATTATGGAAATTAATCATTCCTTTTATTTCCTACATAATCTTACCCTCCTCCTGAAAATCGTCCCATACAAAAGCACAACGGGTGATTTAAGAGAGTGAAAGTGATCCACCAAGAGAGGTTGATTATTACAACACAGGTTGTGTATCGTGTTTGGAAGCGTGTATTTGGGGGTGTGTAGGGGGTTTGGTACATGACAGGAACAATTAATATCTGCTGTTAAGATTTTCTGATGGGAGACTTCTCTTCTAAGGTGTTATTTCCTTTGGGTGTTCTTGTATTTTACTTTCAATCTTTGTTTGGATCGACGACATGTCTTTGAATGTGTGGCCTTCGTGCTTTCACCCTCACCGTCCTTCTTCCAAAAGTTCTTTGGTAAGAGATTATATATCTGAAAAAGCATAGTAATCACTTCCAATTTAACTAAAAACAACCCAATCTTACAGAGATTTGATACTTATCCTTCTTAAATAGGGATTTGGATTCAAATTTTGTACCCGAAATAGTCCAAATAGGGTTCAAATTTTGTAGATGATAAAGTCCAATTACGAGATATATGGGTATAGATCATCTCATATAAGATTTTTATCTTGCACTAATAGTTCTCTTTTGATAAATCAAGGTCTAACTATAGGAGCGATATGATCACTCGGCGTAGAGCTCACATAAGTGGGTCTTGTCTCTGGCCATGAAACATTCTCCATACACACCGCCAAGAATCAAACCCCTGACTAGATGTTTAAGGAGCCCAACTAGCTACCAACTGTGCTAGACCTCATGGTTTCACTAATAGTTCTCTTATTTCATATGTTATATTTGAGTCTCATTTGTTAAATCAATGATGAAAAATAACACAAGACAAAATCTATTGAAAATCTAACATAATAGAATCAATTTTCCGAGGCACATGTTTCCCTAATATAGTAGACTTTCTGATAGTTTAAAGAATAAAAATAATAGATTAACAATAACTATGTATTCAATAAAATAAAATAAAAAAAGGAAGCAGGTTTAACTCATGGAACATTACTGTTGTCATAAGATTTTCCGCATTAGAAGTAACGAAACTTCTAATGTTAGCTAAACATGTACAGCTTATTTGCTTCGAAATTCAAGCCTTTTACCCGCTACATCTAAACTCGGACTTTCTACACCTTTCCAGCTTTCCTAGCCACAAAAATATAGCATGCATTTGTTCTTTTCCCTTTCTACTGAGACATCAAATCCATCCAGCAAGAAAATTAAATATTATATATTGAAAGGAAACGGAGAGCTAGGAATAAATGTATCTTCTTTATGTTTTTGTCGTTAATCATCTCTCCAGAAATTTCAGTTGATAGATGGAGATAGATGAATGATTTCATTTTATTTTTTTTTGATAAATCAAGGTATCCACCGCCAAAGCAATGACTAATCCCCATGAGGCATAGAACTCACATAAATGAGTCTTGTCTCTAACCATGAAACCTTCTCTAGACACACCGCCAGAAATCAAACCTCTAACTAGATGCTTAAGGAGCCCAACTAGCTACCAACTGTACTAAGTCTCATGGTTGAATGATTTCATATCTAATATGTCTTTCACATGGATGACTCTTTTGGATGGATGACCAGTTGGTCATGGAGGCTCCAATACCATATTATAAATTATCTCTTTCAAAAGTTTAAGCTAATGAATTCTAATAATAACATTGCGCCATTGCATTTGTCAAATGGGGGTAATAATCAACAAAAGAAATAACTATTAGTGTCTGGTTGGATATTGGAATTTGATCTGTGATGTAGAATTTTAATTTCAATTCAAATTATTTTAGAATTGGAATTAACTTGTATATACTCTCTTAAATTTTATGTTTGAGATTATTAAAGAATTTTAATATCAAGTGAAAAAAAGAAAGAATTGTAAAATGATGGCTAGATATGAATGAAAAGAGAGAGAAAAAAATTAGATAGGCTTTGACAAGGAAAGAAATATTTAATACATTTTGAAATTGATAATTCATAGAGTACAAGTTATGAATTAAAAGGAGATCTTTTTAGTGTTGTTTTTGAATTATATGGAATTGGATTGTGGAATTACAATTCCAATTCTATATGTTACTCCAAACAAAAAAATTAGAATTGAGTCATCCAATTCCAATTATAAACTCTAATTTCATACTCAATTCCAAACTTCAAACGCACACTTAAAGATTTTAATGAGCCCTTGAGTGAAGAACTAAGAATCTTTTTAAACAATAATAGTTTTTCTTAACTAATACCTTTAATCAGGGCCTTGGTTAGAAAAACTCAACAATTAATTATTTATAAATTAAATAGTAAGTACTCTCCAGGTTAATTTAACAAGCACTTTTAACTGGGAAGCTCAATAATTCCTTCATTTAACAAGAATTTTCAGCCGCCTCTAGGTCCTCATGCATTAGGTAAAGTTTGAATAACTTTGTAATTAAGATTCCCCTTTGGGTATACAAATCCTTAATATTTAATTCAGAACATATGAATCAATAATATAATACGATAAATTAAAGAGTAACTTGGAGCATTTGTCTTGTTCATGAATTTCAATATATTTGTAGTCAGCGATGACATAGACTACTCAAAGCGTCGTTAATGAGTAGTTCATTTTCATTTTTTTCCCCCGATAAGTAGTTTGAACAAACAAGTACGTACATGAAGAAAAAAATCTCAAGAAATGAACATGATACATGTACTTAATCTTATACACGTGAATTGGGAGGGTAAACATCAACACCTCATAATGTCATTTATAGAGCGAGAATTCCCTTTTTTAAAATTCATGATTTAGATGCTATTTTGAATATTTTGGGATAAATAAATAATTAAATATTTCAGTTATATTTTTAATGAAATGTGATATTAATGTACGTAATTAAGAATAGATGTAACTAAACTATCTATTTTTTTCCACAATTTTTCAAGTATACCAATAACATCTAGAACGAACTAGAGTCTAAATAATACTATTGATTTAGGACTAAGCATCCCTAAAAACTGGAGAGGATTGATCACTGCTTCTTCTGACAGTGAATACTTGACTTCACCCAAAAATAGATATTGGATTTCTAACACTTTGAAGATGAGAACTCTTATCTATTGGCATGAATGTAGAACTGGACAAACACTCAAATATAAATTAGTGATCGGAGTGAGAATAATAACATGACATAAAATCATTGGCGTATTTTTCCCAACATCTTAAACTTTGAAGATAGATTCATAATATAGTATTGGAACGTCTATAGGTCGACGGCATAATTTATGATTAATTAGAATTTGCATAGGATTTTATTGTTATATATGCTATGCTAAGCAATTTTTTTTTCCCGATAATTGCCCGCGCTTTTAATATCCTCTACCTCTGAATCTTCGAGGCAATTTATCATATTTGAGTTTCCTCCAGAGACGACAAAGGGTTTTATATTGCAAAAGTTGACGCATGTTAAGTTCTAATAATTGAGGTTTCCTTTGGATGAATCTGGACAGAATCCTAATTAGGAACAAGATTTGCTCTAAATATTTGCTAAAAATAGGCAGCAGTTTTTGCTGACTAAGATGTGGGTTTCTAGGAAGCTGCCACCCATTTGTTGTCTCCTATTTGGCCAAAAACAATATTGGGGTACATGGCTGTGGTCCAAGATAGATAAAGCCCACCTGCCCCCACTCTCTCACAAACCACATCATTCCACTTAACCATCTATAAGCTGTTTCATTTTAGTTTTAATTTTTATTTTCAGTTTTTCAATTTTTAAAAGTTTATAAAGAAAATACTGAAAAATAAAAATAAAAAACTGAAATTTATAGTTTTCAAAATTTTCAATATTTTATTCATAAAATTTAAAAACTGAAAATAAAAACAAAAAACCCAAAGCTCAAACTAAACACACTCTAAATGGCTTCATCTTGCCTTGAATGTTGCAATATATGGGGCTTGTTGTTTTCAAACTACAGATACCAGACTCAATTAATGTGACTTTCATTAGGATACGCTATTGTACTAACTGTGGTTAGTGGGCTAGCTTATTAGATTAGAATGATCTATTCCGTTATGAATTGATTAAGCCATTGTATATGTACCCAGACTTCTCTTTTGCTAATATTGACTGAAATCATTCTTCTCATTTTATGTTCCAGTAATGTACATTCAATGAAGGAAATGACTTCCTTTGCCGAGAAGCTTGTAGCCAGAGAAGCCATCTGCACCAGGACAAGGGGAGGAGGCGTTGAGACAGAGGGAAAAATAGAAAATTCAGGTTAAAAATTGTAATTTTATTCTTTTAAAATTGATTATATATTCTTTAAATTATTATTAAATTAATCTTTATTTAAAATCTCATCCAAGCCACTAGTTTGGTTTTGAATGGTTGGAATTGAAAGAACTACGTCATTTTAATATCTTTTTAGTATAATATCACAATCTTTTTAGTATAATATCACAAGGTCCATTACAAAGACCATATGAACAAATACCATGTAAAAAACATCCTTGGAAGAAATCCCGAGGCCAACTGAATCTCCACGATTACTTTAGAAATTAAAGGCTTATTTGGAAGTGTTTTTGTTTTTAAATTTTTTAAAATTGTTTTAGTAAATAAGTTTAAGTTCACTTTTTAAAAATAAAAAACAATAAAACCTATTTGACAATTTAACTTTAAAAACACTTTTATAATAGTGAAAAACAGAAAACCTGTTTGCATAACTTTTTTAAAAAATAACTTCTAAAAATAATAAAACCAAAAACTGTTTGACAAATTATATTATTAAAAATGACAAATTTTAACTATTATGACAAATTGCCATTTACCTTGAGAGCCAAAAAAAAAATAAGTAGAGGGGAATGGGGATTCTCCATGATCATCTTCATCTTTTTCCTAAGCCAAATAAAAGTAGCTCCTCTATGATATCCCATTCATACTCTTTTCTAAAACATAAGTCAAAAGGAAGCAATGAAGCACCTCTTTGAACCTCCATAGACAAATAGCCAAAACCTCTGCAACCACACACAACGTAGCCATAAAGAACTTCAATCCCAAAACACAATAGAACAATTAGTTCAACACACAACAGCCACAATGAAATCATAACAATGCAATCTTCATCTCATACAAAACACAAGGCAAATCATCCATACCATTCCCTCCTAACCCTAAAAACAGAACCCAAAATCACAAACAAAAATCAAACACAGATACAAAACCCAACTTAGAACCCCCAACCAACACATCTCTCAACCATAAAGCCTAAAAGGAAAAATCAGAATGAGAGAAGTAGAGAAAGAAAAAGAGAAAGGGAGGGACTCATTGATCATGGAGGCAGAGGCGGAGGTCACGGGCATCGGCGGATCTGGTTGTGTGCATGGCGGAGGGAAGGTCACGTGTGTGGTGACGGCAGATTTGCTTTCTATTGTCTTGCTCTCTTTTTCTCCTCTCTTGCTCTTTCGAAATGAAAACACAACAGGGGCTTAGTCGCTAGGTCGCAGAGGAGTTTGGTTTGTCGAGGAATAGGGGTTGCGGAGCAGCAAATGAGAAGAAAACTGGATGAAGACGAAGCCAAACAAAATAAAATGAGAGCAAGGGTTGTAACCTCGAACAAGATTCGAAGAAGTGGCAACAACACAAACCCAATTTATTTACAAGTTTTGGCCATTGCGTTTTTCATCAATTTTAAAACAAGGAAAAAGAAGAAGATAAACTCAAAACTGTTCTTGATTTTCAGTTTTTAAAACATGGTTATGGTTTTTTCATTTTTAAAACCAACTTTGTAAAACACATTGCCAAATAATTTTTTTTCCCTTTTGTTTTTAAAAACTAGAAATAGTTTTTAAAACTCATTGCCAAACAGACTCTAAAGTATTTTGTGTGTTTGATTATGTAATAATTAATTTTAAAGTAAAATAATTTATGGTTGATAATTTCTCTAAGATCAATTTTATTTTTTCCTTAACTTAACAATCAAACATGACAAAAAATTATAACCAATTTGGGGATCAAATTTGACTCCCCCAAATTGAAGTCCAAACACACTATCATCACCTTGCTTATAAGCTCGTGTCATGACCCGATTTGAGAACGTGACCGGCACGCGAGGAATCTCATCCCCACGTAAGCCTCATACCTCTGAGTTCTCTTTATATGCATATAATAATATTAAATCCATTTATAAAACATAATTTCATCTCTAATAAATCTTTAGCTCTTTTGAAATCAATTTCATCATCAATAACATATTATAATTAAACTCTAAATCTACCTCTGTAACACAAAATATATGAGTTGCTCTCTATACAAAATATCCATGAAGACTATAATCATGTAAATACAAAATGATCATGATAAGTTAATGCAAATCTATCTCTATGGTCCAGGACCTTGCTTGTAATATACACTAGAGCACTCTATTTCTAATCAAAAGCAAAAGACACTTCACTTTGAAGTGAAGCTCACCAACTGAAAATCTCTACTACTGGGGAGGAGGTGGCTGACAAGGAAGGTGAGTTTCATCTAAAACTCAGTGAGTGAATCCGTAACCCCTTTCATGAGACAATAACCAAAATGCATAAAAATCATAATATTATTAATAATCAATAACAATAATAAAACAAATTCTAAAATTATTTCTAGTAATCCCATATATAAACATATAAAACAAAGCTCTAAACTTCTCTGAGTCACAATCAATAATACTCTGAACTTGATAAACACTGATAATAATAATAATAATGACAAGCTAAACTTCTCTGAGTCACAGTCAATAATACTCTGAATTCCGTACCTCTTGGTACCATAAAACCATAGTTCTCAATTTAAATCTCAAGCTAATATATTTTTCATATACTTGATCACTCTAAAATCATGGTTCAACACTGGAGGATTATAAGCCTATTACTCTAAGATCATAACAACATATTTCTTTATAACGCTAAATCATACTTTGTTATTTATATTATTTCCTCCAAATACTCTGTGCTAGGCTCTTCTCTAATTTACACTCTCTATTATATAATTATTCTACTTTTAAAATCATAACAGAAGTCATAAAATCTCTAACATATACAATCATAAGTCTACTTTGGCTACTTATAAAGAAAATCATTTTTAACAACAATGGTCCCATGAGTTTATGAAAATATAGTTCATGCTCTTTGAAAATCACAATCTCATCAACTTAAAAAATTGTTACCAATGTCTAATCCCTTCTAAAATAGCCTCAAATCATACATTTCATGGTATCCCAAAAATTATAATTTCATAAACTTAACATAATTAACATCTATCTAAAATCTCTTTGAAATATGCTCTAACATTATAAGTTATGCCACAATATGCGGAAAATAACTCTAATGACAAAAAATACAGGTCATAGGATTGAACCCACTCACCTCTAGAGGGAGAACAAGAGGGAACAACTCTGGTAAAGCTTCGAGGAGGAGGGATGGCACCAATGTTTGCCATTTCAACCATTAAACTCATGAATACTCTCAAAGTATCTCTAGATTACTCTAATACAACTCTAACAACATTGGGGGAGCACCTCCACTTGACAATAATGGAGAATAACAACAACTCATACACTAAAACATGAAAAGGAAGAGAAAAAGAAGCATAAACCCACAACCAAACTTACCTTGAAGCTTGGAAAAGGAAGATTTGATGGAGGATGAGAATGACGAGGGTAGAAGAAGGAAGGAGGCTGTTACGGTTTGAAATTTGGGGTGAAAACCTAGTTTGGGGGTATATATAGGGTAGGGAGTATCACTTAAATGAAACTGCGTCATTTTGCACTGTTTTCGCCAAACTGACCTCGCTATAGCGATCTATGACGGCTATAGAGGTCTAGCTATTTTCTCGTGTGCACGCTTGATCACTTATGACTGGTGTAGCAGTCTACTGACCACCGAAACTCATGCAAAACCAACTCTGTGACTGCTATAGCGGTGATAGAAATCCCCAACTTTAGTATTTTTCTGTCATATGATATCTGATTGTTTCAATACTCACTTATTTACATTTATTGATTTTAAGTTATTCTCCATTATAAAACATAAATGTAAATAAGGAAATGCACTCCATTTGAATTCAAATAAAATATAAAAAAAAGTCAAAACCCCAACCAATCAAAATCCAATTTTTGAGTTCTAGTTCAAATTCCGGAATTCTTACGATTTTCTAAACTCATGAGCTAAAAATGAAGCGTCTAGAGGTTTCCTAAAATTCATTAAAAGTCACTCTTCAGTTTACTTTTATTTGGAGAGCAATTATCAAGACTTTTGATTCCAAGAATCTGGCTCTATCATACAGTCCTCCAAAAAGGTGTAGGCTCTAGACTTAGCAAAATCTAGGACTCGATAACTAGGATGGATCCCTGGGGACTCTAGGGCCGTACGAAACTTGTCTACCGACACATGTACACCAGGTATTACAGCTAGGGTATCCCTTTACAACATCTCAGATGATGACTTCCCAATCCCACAAAATAGCCAGACAACCACGATAATGGGATGTTCTACTTTGTGTGGGCCTGTGTTGGAAGAGGGAGTGGTCCCAACCCTTTTTAGCCACTACTTGATTAACGCGTGGCACATTTTAGTAAATAAAAATAAAAATAAAAATTGCATAGGACCAAAATTGAGACCAAATTGGTCTATTTTATTAGACAGAATAGTCTCATTTATAAGACGCTTTACTTTAATGATACATAGGCCCATGAATATTGATGTAGCATGCGACGGGTTTAAAATGGGATCCACCCATTGGAGATGCTCTTATCTCAAATGAAAAATCTCAACTTTGACCCTACCTGCGATATATTGTATGCGTCCCAATTTATATACTCCAGTAGTGGTTGATAAGGGATTGACAAAGGCAATTTTCTCTTTCTTTAGTGTATATATATATATGGACTATTTTAGCTATGGGTTTTTCCAGAAACTAGTTAAGGATTCTAACTAAAACTAATAAAGTACGTTTATAAATTTTATAGTGGACCACACACTCTGAAAATTTAAATCCAAAATAAAAAAACTTGTTAATTTTAATTCCTGAGATCCGATTTGTTATAGAGGGCGAAACGTTTGTAGCCATGTGGTTGTGGAATTAGATTACAACACATACATTGCACAATTTCCCACCTCTGTTGGGGATTTGGATTTGATATAGTGGTGTGGTGACCAAGTGAGACGTAGATGATATGGTCTCACAGTCATCAAGGACAACACCCACTGGTTTCAAGTTCACTTCTTTCTGCTATTCCTGTGTGTTCACCACCCTACCGAACTTGTCATAATAGTTTTCAAGTCTCGCACCAATTTATTGATTCGATGCACAAACTATGACCCTTCCCTTACCCTTTCTGTAGGTAAATGGTTCAATTGATTATATATATAGATAGTGCTTCCGTCCACATAAGACCAAGAAGAATAGAAGATATCAATGATGCATTACATGATCAATGATCAATAAGAACTGCATTACTATACATTATTCAATTTAGTTTTATATCTAACGGCAATCAAGGATCAATTGTCAAATTCTCCCATGCACATATGACTTTTAAAGTAGTGGGGTAAAACTAAACCATATTTTAAAAAAATTTATACTATCAGTATTTTGAAATTAAACTCTTTAAAATTTTGAGGGATTTTTTAAGAAGTGGTCTTGTGTAGACTTGGAATAAACAGATCAACGCAGGCTCCCCAAATTTTTCAAATAATAAAGTCATTCTAGAATATATCTATGTTATGATCTATTTTATAACTAAAATTTAATCAAATTAAAGGGTGATATGCGGTCAGCTATACCATATAGTTGGTACTGTATATATATAATTCTGTGTCACAACTCACCAACAGTAACACCTTGAACTGCAAAATATTCATGTTCTTCTATGTGGGAAATCGTATAGTCTCAAATTTAATATGAATTAGATCACCTTGTTTCACGTAATGTACTTGTCTCGGCAAATTAAAGGCACACCTTTTCTCAATGTAGTTCGTTCCGTATTCAGACGGTGGTAGACAAACGCAAAACACACTTAGCTTGAATTCCACGGTATTGCGGGCAACGCCATTCTCTTTGTTGTCAACTTTGGTGCACTATTTTCCTCTCCCAAGAGTGGTGGCACAATGGGGTTTGAGCCCTCTCACACTCTCTTATGCCATTGTTCTATAGTTCATTCTTTTGGACCAGGACCACATGTTCACATACAGAATTCACCATAAAAGCTTCTTTTGTTTGTACGGATTCCATAGTTATTTTCATATAAGTATTTTATTAATTGCCGCCTTAAAAATACGTTTAGAAAGAAAAATGTTACATGACAAACTAACTTTTCAAGTTTTTAGTGTATTTAATTAAATTACTTCTAAAAATAAAAAATAAAAGCTTAGATAATTCGAGTGATTTGATTTTTGTTCCCTTTCAATAAAGTTATGACTTGAAATCATATGTATTTTGAGTCACCTAGTTGATCTTCTATTCGTACTTCACCATGATTTGTTGTCAATTCTTAAATTCCTCCATTGGTGGATGCATGATTAGTAAGTATTTTTATAAGCGTTTAACAAGTCTGAAGACATAGCCTAGCTTACTCTAGTTGGATGAGTCTTTTGCCCCACTTAATTACACCATTTTCAAAAATAAATAATAATAAAAAAGCTTGAGTTCTAGTAATTTTACTTCTATAATGGACCGACCCTACTTAAGCAGATTAATTGGATTACAATGAACTTTATATATCACTTAAAACAAAAAACAAAAAATCACATTTTGGGTAGTTATTATCAATTTTAATAGTTAACAAATGTTTTTAATTAGCGTGCACATTAGCAAATTTTTTTATTCAACCATTTATGCTAATACATCTAAGAAATACGACCACTGGTACTCTCATGCATGAGATTCATCTGAGACATTGGATCAGTGTTATGGGGATTCAAAAATATTTTACTAGTAAATAAATTAACAACATGAGCACTATATAATAATATTATATATATAACCGCCACATTTTCTGCAAAATCAAGCGTTGAAGAAGGCGAATGTTGGGAGAATAGCTCCTATCTTTGACCTGGGTTTTAATATAGGTGTGAATACCTAAACTTGGGTTTCTGTTTTTCACTCATCAAAGCACTAGGTCACTAGCTATAAATAACAACTTGCTCCTTTGAAGTTAACCCCTCTTTTCCGCCATTTATGATTTTGGAGAAACATACATTCCCAACAGGAGAAAGAAATAGATTGTCATGGTGATTGTTAAGAGTACAACTGCTTGTGTTTTGCTTGTACTTCTCTGTGGTGCATGGTTGTCCACTGCTCGGTTGCACCCTTCTGCAGGTTTGTTTAATTTAAATCTTTCCTTCTACTATATATATTTTTAACAGTGTATATAGAAAGTATTTTATAACTAGAGATAATTCTCATGTTTATTAGTTAGCTCTACATTTCAAGGGAATTATTCACTGTTTTTTGTGATGAATACCTTTTGTTTAACAAAAACAAAAAACTATGCATAAGATTTTGTAGACTTAATTTTGGTATTTTATCAAGATCAAAATTTATTATACTATTATTTAATCATATATTTCACGCACGTCGTTCATTTAAAAATGTGCAACTTTTGCATTAACAATATAAAAAATAAGTCACAGATATAATGATGTTGAATTAGTTCACAATGAAAAAAAATTATGCATCAAAATTGAACTTTTAATTTGTGGTAATTGTAAGAAGAATTATAGTCAAATGAGATGACCACAAAATGTGAAATTAAAATGCAGGTGCTGGAGCTAATGGAATTTCGGCTGCAAAGGTAATTCAGTATGCTTTTGTGCTGGTTTCTTATCACTTATTTAAGAATGTTTTTAAATAAATTGACGGTCCTTGCATTACAATAGTATTTGGTATGAACTTGTTGAACAGGCTACTGTTGTAACTGATGCTGTAAACAGCACTAGAATCCAAGTTGCAATTGATGGGAACTTGATGAAGAAACCAATTGCAAAGCAGGTTGTAAGAAAATGTGGCACTGCAAAGCCACCACCACGATCCAGCGTAGAAATAATCAAGAGAAGTTTAAGAACCCGTTTGTCTGGTGAGGTTGATGGTGGTTTTGTGGCTTTTACTGCTGATTACCATTCACCAAGGCACCATCCACCTAAGAACAACAAGTGAAGTCCTTCAATTTCGAACTTTACAATATTATATATATATATGTTGATGTTTTTGCTCATCCTTTAATTAATTACTTTTCTTTTGTAAGTTGTGTATGTTTTGTACTGTATGTGTCGCTGAGATGAGTGTTTTGTATCCCAAATTTCATAGTATTAAGTTCTTTCACGTTAATGTTCTGTACAATTAATATGTCAAATTAATGAAAGTAAGTTGGAGAAACTATTTGGCAATAATAATTAAGGTATTTTATTTTCTTTCCTCTGGTACTTTTCTGGCAATGTTTCTCGCTCATAGCTTTTTTGTTTTCTTCAATAATTGACAAGACAAGATTAAATTCTTTAAAATAATTATGTGAAATATGTTTGGGACAATCGCATAACTTATTTTAATAAGCTGATATCTTAATAAAAATTTATTCTTAGAATAAAGGAGTTCAACCAATCAATGTATGACATGCCTAGCAAAGTCTAATTGAGTTATTCTTTTTGCAAAAGAATGTAGGGGCGGAAATTAGACTGCTTACAGCCCCTTTTTTGTATCGCATTGTAGAAGACAAATAATATATATTTAGTAATTATTTTAAAATTTTAAATATTATTAAATGTTTATTTTTAATTCTGATAAAAATAATAAGAAATTGCAGGGAAAGGAGCATATAAATTTTAAAACATATGAGATGAGAATGTAACAAGAGCACAATTTTTAAGAAAGGAGAGTGTAATTCACTCTTTTTATTTTTTAATTTACACAGTTTGCGCGCGCGCATATATATATATATATATGATTTTCATTCAATTTTGTGTTTTAGTATTTTATAAAGGAAACAATACAATACAAAAATATTATTTCAGTATTTCTTAAAAAAATTATAAAAAAATAATTGGAATGAAAACAATGTAATATTTTTTCAATTAGCCACCTGTTAGAGTACAGAAATAATTATTTTAATATTTTATATTTGTGAATAGAAAATAGTATTCTCTTTATCATTAGTAGTTCATATGGATATAAATTAAACTTGATTGAGATTTCACATATTTATATATGGCAAGGAAAATTGTCAACTTATGTTTTAAATATAATAACATCTTTCATGTCAATGTAAACTTTTGAAGATAATGAACATATATATTATTCGAGAAAAGGAAAACTCTGGCAAATTTTGTTAGTTAGCGCAGGCAATTGTCACCACTTCTTTTCAAACCAATCTTTCTTGAGTTCCACAATAAGATAATACTTCGTAAATGTTCCCGACAAAAAACTATGTAGACATTTGAGGATAAAAACTTGTTTGAACAAAGATCCAGAGACAAAAAATTTGAAATTGCCTGTGTACCAAAATAATTTTGGAGCTGATTTTCGTCATTCCAAGAAAAAGGGGTGAAAACATGTATTTGCAATACAAATTTAAAGTATATATATTTTTTAAAAAGTATTCCTTTAAACATTTCGTATCACGTGTTTTCCTTTCTCATTTTTTACCAATCCCTTTATCCTTTTTACTACTACTGAATACAGTTCCATCTCCATCTCTTCTATCTTCGTCCTTTCTGTCTCGATACAATTAACAAACACATTCTGAAAGATATATACCTGCTAATACACAACTACCAACGAACACTTCTAACAGGAACATACAATACATACATCAAGGTCAAATCATTAATCTCTCCATCTCAAGTTAGATGCTTGGATGAACCAAGCTAGTTAAGGAACCCCCAAAATCTTTTGAAGTGGTGAGAATGACCAAAATGACTAAGAAGAAAGAAGGATAGGATATCTTTTTCTTTGCAGGCCACAGGTATGTCTCAGAATTAAAAGACATAATAAGAGTAAGAGTCAAGAATGTTAGGGACCCAACACACCTTGCCTTGAGACAAACACTCTAACTAAAAGAATTATGATCAAGAGGGTCTTAGACTAGGAGTGTCATTACCATTTCAACTAAAAAGTACTTTTCCTCCTCTCTCAGCTTTAAATTTACCATTTAAATTATATATAAAAAAATAAACACTTCTTATCCAAACTACCCGCATGCTGTAAATTACTTTTCTGGTCTTTAATTTTGTGATTACAACATAATGTTTATTGAATAAAATGGTACATACTCTAACAATAAAAACCGCTCAAACTAATATAATATGTATTGAAGTTCAATTTAATTCCATTTTAATATTCCAACTTCAACTAGGAGTGAAATATGAATATTATTGAGACACCTTAAACCATTGATAGTCCATTTTTTCCAACAAAAAAAAAATCTGTTTAAAGTTAAGATAATGAATTTTAACTGAAACAATACAATGTACTATAATGTATAAGTTTATTTTCATGCTGGGAAGTTTTTGTTTAGGAAAATAATATAAAAACAGATGAACGCGTTGGTTATTAGTAATTCTAAGAAAAAATAACATTTAAATTTCAAATTGATATATAATGAAAGTTTAACGGGTAAATTGTTGGAATTCTAAGTGTAATTTACAGGTATAAATTGTTAAGTCACACATTAGAATTTAGCCAAATAGAAAAAGGAAAACCCTATACAAGCTCTTACTAACTAGATATACTTAAGAACAATTTATATGTAATGAATTATATTTTACACCATCAACTAATAGAATTTTATCAAAATGACAAATGTACAAAGTGACTGTGCATTACCACCCACCATGGTTTATTATTTTTGTGAAATCATATTAATTGATAGTTGATTGATAGTGTAAAATTGTTTTGTACTTTCAGTCCATCAAAACTAAACTTTATATTTAACTAGTGATAATGAATAAATATCTTGTGTCATTATGATAACTCTGGTTTAAATGGATGCACATTTCGTAATACAATAATGCTTCACAGTACGAATATTCTCAAAAGAAATGTGAAGTATAACACAGAGAAGGTGCTGTGTTTTGTGGAAAGTTAATTCTCTCTCCCCATGTCTTCAGAGAATCCCTACTCCCAATTGGCTGTTTTCAATTTTGTCTCATTTTCGAACTGGAAAATGTTATTGTACTCACAATATATATATCATACACCGTGACAATATACTCCTATGCATCTAACCTTAGATGGATGTAGAGCCACTTAATTTAGGCCTCACATATCGTCAAATAGTATATGAGAGTATATTGATATGGTATTCCATATATTTTCAATCCAAATAGCACTATTTTGGACTATTGTATTTTGAGCCATGTATATATCATTACCCTTCCTAATAAGGCCCTGTTGACTTGGATGTTATGTTGTGGTCCAGCTTAGTCGGGGAAAGAATAAACCAAATCTCATTTGTGATTATCTCAGCTCACTTTCATATACTTAATTGGTATTTTTTCTTTTAGGTTTCATTTCTTCAATTTCTCTATAAAATTAAAAAAATATCGATATTTTTTAGTTATTTATGGTTAAAAGTGAGTTATATGTTCCACTAACTCAAATTATTAAACTCTATACAATCAATAATTCAACCACAATTGCCAAATATAAAAAGGGTATAAGTACCTACAAGTTATCAAAGAAAAATCCTTTACTTTATATAAATATAATCTTGGGCACATCTTGTTCCTCAAGTTGTCATAGTGTATAGGCTAAATGGTACTAGGCGATTAATTAGCAACGCATATTGATAGTGATTTATCATATAAAAGTAACAAAAGTTAGGCTAAATGGTATTGTTTGACTATTAAATCATGTTAACCGCTGTCTTAATCCATTTATAATTGAGTGTTACCAATATAAATACTCATCATGCAGAATACAGTTCAATGGCTTTGGTGAGCACAGTTTTTAGGTTTTGTTATATTTCAGTGGGCCAAGGACACAAGTTTCCATTCCAAGATAAATGTGTTGTCAATTCTACATGGTTCACTATAATCAAATATTGCTTGACCACTAAGAACCAAAAAACGAAAAAAAATCCACATACATGAAACTCACATTTTAACAACCAACTTATGCATTGTTGTTACATGCTACCCTCCTTTTAAAAACCCCATCATTTTTTCATGAATCCCCTAGCACATTTATTCCTCAATACCCCTCTTGCAATAACATTGCAAATTTTCTCTCCTTGTTTTTCCGCTACTATGTCTAAAACAAATGTGAGGAGACATGTTCTTGAAAAGAGTAGAAGTGTCAAAGAGACACATAATAACAAGGCATTGAGCCAAAGCCTTTTTCCCAAATTCCTCAAGAAAGTGTACCCAATTGGGCTTCAGAAAAGCAATTCATCTTTGTCTTTGTCTTCACTATCATTGTCTTTGTCACAAAACTCAAATGACTCATCTCAAGCTGATTCTGGGGCTGCACTTGATGAGAGGATTTCATTGGCACTGCGTTTGATTTCACCACGTGAGAAAATTAGAGAGCCTGCAGTGTCCAAAACTGTGCAGCAACATCATCATCATCAACAGCAACAACCAAGTTCACCACTTAGCACTGAGCCTGGGGAATTGAAGAGATGCAATTGGATTACAAAGAACAGTGGTATGTTCAATTTCGTTTGATGATCCATTGCCCTTATTTTATCATGTTTGAAATTTTTGTTAGGCCTTCTTTTCCTTTGTAATGAAACAATTAACTTATGGAAAGAATGAAAAGCCATAAGTAGTCAAACTTCATAGCTTACAACATTAGGACACTCAATAGGAAAACAAACCAAGTTTCAGTCGTCAGGGTCTATTTGTGTTTAAGTTTCACGCCAAAACTCATCTTATTAACCGTTTAACAATATTTTCTTTCGCTTTTTAAGGTATAATCTTTTGTCTAATAAGTAACTTTTAGGTAGGTATAGACTTATTATTATGTATATAAATATTTTAAAATTTTTAATGTAAATAGATACGTATTGAATAAGATATTTAATTTTACTGATATTATATTTTTTAGATATTCTTTGATTTGATTTATATTGTATCCTTATATCGATATCTCATTCATGTTACTTGATCCTCATGTCAATATGTGTATAACACATATTATTTGATATGTACAAATTCGTGGTGAGTATAATAAAAGAATACATTATCATCAAATATATTTTTACACAAAGTTGAGAGTTGAAAATATGATGTAGTAGCATGTACCTAGCTCCTGTTGTGAGGGGATTCTGTAACGCCGTGGTCCAACTTAAAAGGATACTTGTGGACTCATCAAATTATTTTCTCATTGTGGCATGCTAAATTGTTCAATATTAATAGCAATTTTATTTGGGGATATTGGTTTCTATATATTTAAAGGAAAAAGGCAAAATGTGTATATATATATATATATATATATATATATATATATATATATATATATATATATATATATATATATATATATATATATATATATATTGGTCCTGAGAAAAAGTCTTTGTACCAAAAGCTTCTATTTCGAATAGAACAGGTAGTTTTAATTCACTCCACTATCAATTCTACTTAGCTCGGACGTAAAATCATGCCTATTAATATGGTTGTATTTGCTATTTGAGCTACTTAACTTAATTGCCATCGCAAGTAATGGTAACGGCCGCACTGTGACCAGACAGATTACAAAGTTTAATTTAACTAAGTGGTTGAACTGCAAAAAAAAAATAAAAAAAATACCAACTTATCCATTTATTGAAATCTTGTAAATAATGCACATTGGTGTTTGTCAATAGAAAATACTATGATAACATCGTTCTGCTGACAGTTATATATTCATCTCAAAATTTAAAATGCCACTAGAGTACTGTACACGTCTAAAATATTATATTTTCCTCCACCTTAATTGGTTTCCACCAACTTCTAACTATTTGCCAATTGACTTTTAGTATGTTTTCCCGAGAGATAGGAATGTGGAACAAGTATTCATTTTTTTTTTTTCTTTCCTATAATTATGAAGCAAGTTCAATAGCCATAATTAGATAGAGCATAAAAGTTCTGAACACACATAAACCAGAGATCCAGTCCACCTCTTATACATAAATGTCACATACACATATATACACCTTTATAGCAAACACCTCTACTGGTATCCATACTATCCCCCTTCCGCATAGCCATCAAGGATGAAGGAGTACCCCGTAAAGCTACAATCACAACCCCTCAGCCCTTTATACATGAATCATCCACTATGTACCATATACCACCAAGCCAAATTGTAACAGTGAAGATTGGTTCACATAACACCCTTGTTCAACTCTTTGCAGGATACACCAACATTATATTACCACAAGCCTTACCACATAATTCTTTCCACAACTAGTTGAAGAACATATCGCTTTCCATTTGCAATTTGAGGTATTAAACAATCTTGAACGAAATCCCCATCAACCAATATCATTATCACGCTCCGCAACAAAATTCCAGCCACCAAAATCGCATTGCATTAGAAACCATATAGTTCTTGTAGTCTCCAAAATCGACCAACCACAGTACATATCCCTCCCCTCAAAACTGCATTAGAGTAGCTAAATCTTTTATACCCATCCAACCATCTTGAACACACGCACGCAACACACACATGCACACCCATTGGTAAATTAATTCTAAGTGTTTCACTCTTGTGTATGTCTCTCAATTACTCCTCACTGTAAGTGTGTCTCACTATTTGACACCATGTCCTATCTTTCACGCTCACAGTGTATCCTTCCCTCACATTCACACAAATACTCACAAATTGTTTAACTCTCCAACACAATTCTGCTCATCACTTATGCTAACCATCTTCCATGTAGAGTTACCGCCTAATAGTCTCAACTGAACTGATATACCTGCAAATAAAACCATATAGCAATCCGGCACAGGTTAAATCATAAACTCCTCACATCACGTTCCTCTTATAATTGTTTCACACTCTTTCAAATTCACTCTAGTGTTTTACACCCTCACACAATTGTATCCCTTTCAAGCAAAATTGCTCCAATTGGCCATGTATACCTTGCCACTATTACATGTCCAACCCTACAAGACCTGCATCTTGGCACATAATTGTACTACAGTAAAAACTGTATTTAAATCATCACAGTAGTTTGGGTTAATCATTCATGAGCAGAGATATTTCAGCAAAGAAATAAAAAAAAAAAATTTCTAACTTTTGAATGAAACAACCATCTCTCTCATATACACCTACCCCATAGCCCCAACCCACACATTTTCCCTCTATATTTTGATGATTTTATTACTACTCTTTGAACTCTTCTTCCACCCCATTCCACTGTGGAACAAGTAATCAAACTAACACAAAAATACTCACACCCCTCGTATCCTCGCGTGTACAAGGCATTGGATAATATTGCAATCAAAAGCTAACATTCTAGAGTTTGTGCAAACTCCACACATTGTATACAAACACATAGTTTGTGCAAATATCTTCTACCATGTAGAATTGATCTGGTCTTCTACAGATAAGGTGTACATAGAATTTCATGATGAGTGCTGGGGAGTTCCAGCTTATGATGACAAGTAAGTACAGTGTACCCTGTTTGATTTTTTGTTTTTGGTTTTTTGTTTTCTGTTTCAATTAATATGCTGTCGTTATTAATTAAAAAAGATATTGTTCTCCAGATCAGATTTTGTCAAAAAGAAAAAATGGTGAAAATAAGTTGCTTTTACCTTTTTTTCCAACAAAAATTAACAATATGAAATGAAATCTAAACAATGTTATGTGTTTATAATTATTAATAAAGACGTATTAACAGAAAATGAAATAAGAAGACATATACCAACCACCCCCTTGCTTTTGCTACATGCATGTCTTTTTATACATTCGCATGGATACCAACTCTCCCAATTGGTTGAATCATGAACCAGCAAATTGTTTGAGCTACTTGCATTGTGTGGATTGCTCATGGATTACAATTGGACAGAAATTCTAAAACGAAAGGAAACGCTTAGGTAACATTGCTTGTGCCAATTTCTAATAGCATATTCATGTTGTTCTGTTTGTAATTACATTAATACATGTATCATTACATTATGTTTGACACAGAGAAGTTTTTGCCGGGTTTGATCCTAGTATTGTTGCCAAAATGGAGGAAAAGGAAATCATGGAGATAGTTTCAAACAAGGAACTTTCTTTAGCTGATAGCAGAATTATGTGCATAGTAGACAATGCTAAATGCATAATGAAGGCAAGTACAAATATATTTGATTTGATGTCAAAGCTAATTTTTTTAAAAAATATTATCCAGACCCGTGAAAGGTGGACAAGAATTAACACTATAGTGACAAAAAGACACAAAACATCTTTTAATAGCGAGTGGAGCAAATGCTTTTATTCCTGTCCCAGCTTAGAGAGGTAGAGAAAGAGGGGGTGAGTCTAGTGTTGAAATGAACTTGCATAAACCACTCGAGCAATGGTATTTATAAGGGATGAAAAGTACTTGAGCTTTAATATGAATGAGTCTAGACTCGTGGATAGAGAATCCATACGGATCATAAGCCACCAGTCTTGAGCTCTGAAAAAGTAAAGAGACTAAGGACATCAATTAAGCCGAGTGAAAAGGTTTAGATGTTGGGAGCCCTTAAGGACTAGCTTTACATTTTTTTCTCTTTTTATGTGTGTTCACTCTTATGTTCACTTTTTAGTTCAAATAATATTACTTTTCTTGGCCCTTAAGTTAGTTTCTTGTTCCTTGATCTTTGTCTATAGATTGTGAGGGAATTTGGGTCATTCAGTAGCTACATATGGGGTTATGTGAATCACAAACCAGTGATCAACAAATACAAGTACCCAAGAAATGTGCCACTGAGGAGTCCAAAAGCTGAGGCCCTTAGCAAGGACTTGGTCAAGCGTGGATTTCGGTTTGCGGGTCCAGTGATAGTTCACTCTTTCATGCAAGCGGCTGGATTGGCCATTGATCATCTTGTGGATTGTTATAGGCATAGTGAATGTGTAAGGCTAGCAGAAAGACCATGGAGACATATCTAACAAAACACTGATTCACTAGCACAACTTTTAGTTGGGTTTCTTAGATGATGTTCTTGGGGCGCCACATAACTCTAATAAAAGCGTGAAGTAAACACAATCTTATGTGATGCCCTAGGAAAATCTAATAATTTCTGGGAGTCTTGGAATTGCAATAACTCAATTTTTCACACCAAGCAATCAACCAAATTAATACATTAATGTTTTTCTTTTGGTATTTTTGGAATTGCATTAGTCGAAATAAGATTGCAATATTGGTTGCAATAAGATTTGAAATTTATCAATATTGTTGTACAGTTATTTGGCTTGCTATTGGTTTTTGGGGTCTCTTTTCTTCTCGTCAATAACTGAGAATAAAAAAGGTGTGTGTTTTCAGTTGAAGTGGATTCAAGTCCTCTGTTGCCTTGGGAGAAGGAAGATGTAATGTTCAAAGGTTTTGTTTGTCATATGCTAATTGTTATAACTAGCAGTGTGCTTATTGTATATTACTTCTTGTTTTTATAAATAACTGATTCAAGTTAGAAAAATTATACAATTATGGCTAATTATTAATCATATGCTTCTGATTACTGCATTTCATTGTTTATATTTATGTATCTAACTAAAATGCATCCATCAACATTCCAATTTACCAATTGTTTATGCGCGTTATCATGAAGCTCTCGCTTGCCCACCAACCTTCCGTTGTTTGTTTTTACATTAAATATTAAAATTAGTCCTTGAAAAGGGATAAAATATTAGAGTGTATTTGGTTTACAAATATATTTTTTATTTTTATTTTATATTTTTAAAATTAGGAAATGTGTTTGATTTATAAAAATATATTCTATTTTCAGAAAATAAAAATAACAAAAAATATGTTTTGTTTGTCCATTTTTAAAGTATAATTTAAAAAATCAAATTAAAGATAATAAGATTATATTTGGTATTGAATAATATATATATATATATATATATATATATATAATTTTTAAGTAAATTATAGTCTTTGTTGTGTGTGTGTATATATATATTAAAAATTTGGTTTATCCATCAAAATTATTTATTAAAGTAATAATTAATTTTAGAAACAAGTACTTCCGGAAAAAAAAATTTGGTATACATTTTATTTTAGACAATTTGCAATAATAATAGCGAAAAGGAAGAAAGAAACTTGGGATCAATCCTTGCTCTAATTACTTGGGAACCTTTTGTTATTTTTACTAGATTAGTGCCTGTTCTATGAACGGAATTTATCTTTTAGGTGAGTTTATTTTATATATATATATTGAATTTTATAATTTGTAAATAAATTAATATATAATATTATTTATTGTTTATATATTTTCGTATTTAATTATTTTATCAATTCTTATTATCATTATCATGGAGATTCATTTGGTATACCCATGATTGTTTTATTAGTAATAATATCTATTATTAATAAGCATTTATCAATTGACCATATGATCACTACTTTTTAATATGTTATTTTTATATTTTTATTTTTAATAAAATAATACATGTGATTCAATAATGCCAGTTAATTCTCACAATCTACCAATACTCTTGAAAAAATTATTGGTGAATAAGTATAAAAGAATTGGTATATTCTCACAATCCTCAATTGTTAAATACTATTATTATTAATATTAATAAATTTGATAAGGATCAAATACTCATTTTTATTAAATTATTAGTTAAAAATTTAGTTAAGTTTAATGATAAATTTTTAAAAATTAGTTATCATTTGGTTTAGTAAATAAATAATTGATTATCAAATTATTAATTATTTTGAATTAATTTATTTGTGTGGTTTGTTTTTAATATAATAAATATCAAATCAATTATTCTATAAAAATTTAATTGTCACTATATTTTGTGAGAATCAACATTGATATACAAATCTAGACATAATATAGGTTACATAACAAATTGTAATCATTTTCAATCCACATCCATTTTGTATAGTTAAATTTATGAAAAAAACCCAAAATTACAAAAATTCACATTTTCTCATTAAAAAAGATCCGAATGATAAACTTTTGCCCTTACTCTCTTGTGGCATGATTCACGAAAAATTCTTTGGGGCTTTGAAAGGAATAAAAAATATTTGTTTTATCCCATTTATTATTTGACATATCAATTATTATATTAAAAATATTAAAAATAAGAGATAAAAATGACCCACAAAATCAATATATCAATTTATAAATAAAATAGAATAAATATTTTCTCTTACTCTGAAAGCACCTAGGTGCTTCTCATAATTCAATGGGTGAGACAGTTTTACATTTCAAGAAAATTTTGTCGTCATATTGTAAGCAACAGTACATACATAATAATGAGTTATACAAAGTTCCCATTTTAAATTTTCATAGGATACATTTCGATCTACATATAAATCTTTGATGGCCGAGAAACGTGCAGGTCACAAACAATTATTGCACACTATTGTGATGTAAGAGGTATGCGTCGGAGGAAAGCTGATCTCATGGGCTGCTTGGATGTGGCTATGTAAAGAATAGCTTTTCCACAAGTTTATCAAAATCAAATTGTTCGAAATAACATATGTTGTGAAGGTCGAGACCTATATAGTGCAGTGACATGATCCCTTACCTTAACCTGGGTAACCACATAATGAAGGGGGCATGGGTTTGAACTCGCTAGATATGATCTGAGACCACTTGCCTCCATCCCCTTCTCTTGAGTGCTTGTGTGACGAAAAAAACAAAAATATCTATTATAGTTGCCACAAATATGAAATTTCTGCAGAACAAGGCGGCACTTAAAAAATAAATTATTCTAGAGCACACTTGCACTTGTACACTCAAACTCATATGAGGCAATGTAGGACACACTTCACTTACTAACTCTGCTACACTCATGAGACCACACTTGCACTCACTTCCTGAAGCACACATGTACAATATCACAATGCCTATATATAGGCTTCATAGGATGCTGGCTTAGGTGGCTAGCTTAGTGTAGAACTTCACAGTTTCTAGACATTTCCTCATCTTTGATTATTATTGAAACATTTTGTCTTGAAAAGTCTAGTTTTGTTATTCAAAAATCGATGCTCCATTTTTTTTTTTCATGTGTAGAAGGTTCCATCACCTGGTGCTGAGGACTAGTGCTGACATTTCAATATCTCCATTGCAAACAACATAATAATCTAAACAATTTAAAAAAAGTCATCAAATTGTTCCCTTGTTCTTATCATAGGGAGAGATATAATTATAATAGATTTCAGATTTTAATATTAATTCGATGGCAATTTATATGATTGGGGACTTAAATTTATATGATTGGAGACTTAACTTGATTGGAGAATTAACTTAATAACACTTTTTATTATTGAAAGTGTAGGAACTATTGGATTTATGCGGAAGCGATTTAAGGACCTAGTACATTGGTATGCTTATCGAATCATCATTGTTTCATAAACACACAAGGAATGTTACCTCTCGGAGTGTCGATCTTTGATGATCTCCCTCGCCTGAGAATCCTTGTGTTACCGCACGATTGCTTTGCTTGTAGTCGGTTGACGGCAGATCTTCCAGACTATGTCTCAAGGGGAAGGAGATAGTGTGTGGGCACTTTCTCTCTATCAGGAGATGACCTTGCCTCTACCTCTGTAACTTCTCTCTCTCTATGGAGAGGGTTAAGTGTAATATATATATGGGTTCCTAGAAAACCTAACCCTTAGATGTAACGGGCTTTAGGTTTCTTGGGCTCTTCTTACACACTAGGCCCTATTGGGCTTTAGTGAAAGAGCAAAAACCCAACAATCTCCCACTTGCTCTTGAGTACAAACTTGAGCTTAAAGCCCAAGACCATGTAACTCACTAGTCATCATCAACTGAAATTTCCCCATCCCTTATCTTGAGCTAGCCTGGGGATCTACCAGCTGTTATTAATCAAGGCTCATGATAATCAACAAATGATTATCTAATTCGGTGCTACTCTACTAAAGCCCGAACTTGAACTCCAAGATTAATAACATATATAACATGTATATGCATCACCCCTTTGTAGAATGTCTATAATTGATTGACTAGTTTTCTGTTACCCAATCAATTATTTATTCCCTTGACTATGATAGTTTCTCTAATGGATTACATGCACCGCCGTTGTCTTCAATATCCAAGTACCGAAACATATCAAGGGGACATTTCCTACAAATTTCATATTGTTTATCTCATAAATACCGATAATCAAACAATCTCACTCCCAAAATACCGAGTTATTGGCCGTCAATAGATCGTACCTCACCCGTTGGTAAATCAAAGAATGAAAACTATTTGATTACCTATTTATAATAAACTCAGAATTAAGAGCAATATTATAACTGTAGTTATCTGGAGATTTGATACCTTATGACAGAAAAAACACCCTTAATCAAATCTCTCCTTGATCCTTTCAATGTGAATGTTAATTCACACCAATATTTTACAATGATTTGGACAAAAACCATTTCATAAAATATTGCAGCCTAAATGAAGTGCCCAACTTTATTTAATAGCTGTGAACCTGTTCATCAATTATGAGAACCTATGATCATGTCCTCCATGAACGTATCCATATGATCATATACTTCACAATTGATCCGGACCTTAGTGTTTGTAAATAGTGTACGGAATAAATGAATAATACCTCATTTATAACATTCAGAAAAATTACAATGTCATAATGTCTTGCTCAAAAGGCATAAAACTACAAAGTGAAATAACAACTTCCTAAAGCTATAGCAAATCTGGAATCCTCCTAAGACCCATAGATGTTATATGCCTCTCGAACACACGTTCAGGCAAACTCTTAGTAAAAGGGTCAGCAAGGTTCTCGTCCGATGCTATCTTGACTACCATCAGATCTCCTCTTTCAATTATATCTCGGATCAAGTGGTACTTCCTCTCTATGTGCTTTTGTCTTTTGTGACACCTTGGTTCCTTGGGTGTACTCTTTGCCCCACTGTTGTCACAGTAAAGTGTGATGGGACGACTAACACTTGGTATCACCTGAAGATCCGTTAGGAACTTCTTTAACCATGCGGCTTCCTTTGCAGCCTCGTAAGCGACTACATACTCAGCCTCTGTGGTAGAGTCGGCCACACATGATTGTTTGACACTCCTCCAACAAATGGCCCCGCCATTAAGAGTGAACACATACCCAGAAGTGGATTTTCTTGAGTCAATGTCTCCTTGGAAATGCAGTCTGTGTAACCAATGGTTTCAAGACTCCCACTGGAATAGACCAACATATAATCTCTCATTCTCCTAAGGTACTTGAGTATATGTTTAACCGCTATCCAGTGTTCCTCTCCAGGATTAGATTGGTATCGACTTACTACTCCCACTGCATAGCGTATATCCGATCCTGGTGCACAAAGATAGCATACATAAGGCTACCTCTTTGCTGAAGCGTAAGGTATCCTACTCATGCGTTCTCTGCTCAGGAGTTTTAGGAGAATGCTCCTTAGAGAGATGAATTCCATGCCTGAAGGGTAAAATTCCCTTCTTGGAATTCTCCATGCTGAACCTGGCAAGTATTTTGTCGATGTAATTAGCCTGAGATAATGCCAATACCTTATTCTTCCGGTCTCGCAAGAGCTTAATACCAAGAATATAATTGGCTTCCCCGAGGTCCTTCATATCAAAATGCTTACTTAGCCAAGTCTTTATGCCTAACAATACCTCTGTATCATTTCCGATAAGGAGTATATCATCCACATAAAGTACCAGAAAAGATACTGCGTTACCTTGGATCCTTTTATACACACACGGCTCATCAGGACTTTTCTCAAAACCATAAGACTTAATGGCTTGATCAAACCTGATGTTCCATGATCTGGACGCTTGCTTAAGTCCATAAATGGACCTTTGCAACTTGCATACCATGTTTTCTTGCCCTTTGGCTATGAACCCTTTTGGTTGCTGCATATAGATATCCTCTTCCAAATTTCCATTTAGAAAAGCGCTTTGACATCCATTTGCCAAATATCATAATCAAGATTTGCTGCAATAAATAAGAGAATCCGGATGGACTTGAGCATGGCAACCGGCGAAAAGGTTTCTTCATAATCCACACCTTCTATTTGGGTGTACCCTTTCGCCACCAATCTAGCTTTAAAGGTTTCAACCTTCCCGTCCGATCCTCTCTTTCTCTTATAGATCCATTTACACCCAATGGGTCTTACCCCTTTTGGTGCATTTACAAGAGACCAAACTGAGTTGGAATACAAAGAATCCATTTCACGATTCATAGCCTCAAGCCATTCCTGAGCATCGACATCTCCTAGTGCCTCGTCATAACTCGTGGGATCATCATCTTCTTCAATGATGACATCCTGAGGTGATTCACCCAACAAGAGAAATCTTGCGGGTTTACGAATCAATCTCCCACTACGACTTTGCCGCACTTGTTGTTGTGCATCTACAGGGGGATCCAAGTTTGGTGGGTTAACAATTTCTAGATGAGGACCCTCATTAAGTGGATTAACCAATTCATGATTTTGTTGTTCTTCTACAAGCGGTAACTGCATCTCTACAGGTTCCACTTGTTGATCATCATGCTGAACTTCTGGTTCTATTTCTGGTTCCTGTGTGTGTTCAACAATAGGTATATTTTCCCCTCTTTGAACAACCACAGGAACAAAAGCTAGAACCACCTGAGGTTGAGGTGTAACTTGATCTGAGACTAGCTCATCAAGAATAACCTTACTCCTTGGCTTATAATTTGCCATATAGTCCTCCTCTAAGAAAGTCGCGTGTGTGCTCACTATGACCTTCTTTTCTTTCGGACTATAAAACAACCAACCTCTGGTTCCTTTAGGATAGCCTATAAACATGCATACTTCTGTACGCGAGTCCATCTTATTTGGCTTCTGTTGTAAGACATGTGCCGGAGCACCCCAAATCCGAATATGACACAAGGAGGGCTTACACCCTCTCCATAATTCTATTGGTGTCTTTGAAACCGTCTTGGACGGAGTTAAGTTCAATAGGTACATAGCAGTTTCTAAGGCATATCCCCAGAATGAATCAGAAAGAGTTGAATAACTGAGCATAGATCTTGCCATTTCTAAAAGGGTTCTATTTCTCCTTTCAGCAACTCCATTCTGCTGGGGTGTCCCTGGAGAAGATAATTGTGAAACTATCCCCTCTTTGGTCAGGTAAGACTTGAACTCTCCAGATAGGTATTCACCTCCTCGGTCAGACCGAAGAGTCTTAATTTGAACACCAAGATGCTTTTCTGCCTCAGTGAACTCTTGGAATTTTCCAAAAGCTTCAGACTTGTGACGCATCAGGTACACATGTCCAAATCTAGAGTAATCATCAGTAAATGTGATAAAATACTCATACCCGCCTCTGGCCTGGACATTTATTGGTCCACATACATCAGTATGTACCAATTCCAGCTGAAGTGTGGCACGATTTCCCTTGGCCTTGAAAGATCTCTTAGTCATTTTACCCTCTAAACAAGATTCATAAACTGGTATCGGTTCAAAGTTCAGGGATTTTAGAATCCCACTATTGACCAAACCTTGTATCCTGTTAGAGTTAATATGACCCAATCTTAAATGCCAAAGATAAGTTTCATTGGAAACTATTCTTTTCTTTGATGAATGAACATGCTCAACATCTCCTAATTCAACATGATTAACTTCACAGGCAATGTGACTAAGGAAATAAAGACCATTAAACATTACAGGAACAAATGAAAGAAGATCAACTTCTTATTGAAACTGAGGAATTAAACTGAACTGACAAACCATGTTTAACCAAACAACTAACAGAAATTAAATTCCTCTTAAAATCCTAATCAATAAACAGTCTTCTAAAACCAAAGTTCTGCAATTATCAAAAGATAAAACAACTTGTCCCACTGCTAGTGCAGACACAAGCTCCCCATTTCCAAGCTTCAAAACTCTTTGTCATTCACTTAAAGGCAAGCTATGTTTGAACCATCGCAAAGAGTAACAAACATGGTTAGTGGCTCTGAATCAATGATCCATTTATCATTGTAATTCTCCACTAAACAAGCCTCAATCACATGTAAATTACCCATACCTGGTTTATTCATACGTGGGCAATTTTTCTTCCAATGCCCTTTTTGTCCGCACTTGAAGCACTTGCCTTTTGGCTGCTTCATTGCAACTGGTTTGGCAACTGGAACACCTGATTTCTTCTTCTTGTTGTTCTTGTTCCTTCCCTTAGGTTTCCCCTTAGGTTTCACGGAACTCTCACCAAGAAAATGCATCGCTCGCTTGACTAGAGACTGCTCAAAGACTCTCAAGCTCATGCATCACCGAGTAAGGTCAAGATTCATCTTATTCATATTATAATTCATCTTGAACTGATTGAAGTATTCAGCGATGATTGCAAGAGAAGGTCAAATTTTACTTCTTGTTCAAATCTGACCCCATGGTCTTCAGCCTTCTTGAAGTTTGCTATCATTGTCAGACAATGATCCCGCACACTTCCTCCAGACATTACTGTCTTGGTGATCAGATTCAACAGATTCGCCTCAGCGTAATCGCTGAGACGTAGCAAACATGCCATCAAGAGTCCGGAGCATCTTTGCTCCACTCTCAATCATGCTTACTTGCTCCTCAAGATGATCAAGTAGATCAAGCTAAAATATAGCAATGAATCGCCACATTTGCCTTCTCCCATCTTTCTTTCTCTTGTTAAAGACGTGTCTTTGTTGCCTCAAAGCATCTTCAAAGCAGTCGCTACTGCATAGGGGTAGTCAGAACAAAGTTGAGCTTTTCATATTGAAGAACAATATCCAAATTAGTTTTCCATTGTTTGTAGTTTGTACCATCCATAGGTTTTGACTCAAGATAGTAGCTAAAGGATTGAATGAAGACATTTTTCTGAAAACAAGGAAAAACACACTAATTACAAACTTGAATAACTATAAACAGATACTGCGCTAGTAGATTCTGATAACTACTACTCGTTTATAGTTTAACAATCTATTAGTTATCTTTACAAGGCTTACGATGGGCAAGATACTTGTAAAACTAATATTGTTATTTTGGGCCTTCAGTTCCATTGCCAGAGCCTCGATGGGAGGGTTAACAACTTTACCAAAGTTGAATGTATTTAACCATTATTTACTTTCAAAATTCTCTTTAGTGTCTAAGTGTTGCCGACGATGGCCGTACAAAACTTTACTAAAATTTTGAAAATATTAAGGTTTAATCTAGTGAAATCCGATTATCCTTATCCGATAGGGCTTCAAATGATAACCTTTTCACTAATAAACCCACAATTGGAGCCGTAGGTTTTAAATTAATTACTTAATAAAAAACCTTCACCCATTCAATATTTTAAAATTTAGAATTTTCCAATTTCCAAGAATTGTTTGAATTCGAGTATTCTTTGTTTGATTTCAAAAACTATGTAAGCACCCACAAGCCGATGAACGTGCAAGCTTAGCTTATCGGAATTTTAAAATCATTAAGGTCCTAAAATCCGGTCATGATAGGCAGCGTGTGCTCCACACAATCATGATACATGATTGTGGTATGCAGAGTGTGTTAACACATGACCATTTTAGAAGACCCACAAATTACTACTTAATGTAAATAGTTCTCTTAGGAAATAATTTGGATTATTTGTCTTGATTTTAATTATTCAAAATTAATTAATTCAATCATTAATCTAGATTTTTAACAAAAAATCATAATAATTTTAATTAATTTTTGAGAATAATTTTGAATCAAAATAATCCTATACTAACTATCATACTAGTCGCGGAATGACAAAATAGCTATTATGCTCATGTAATTTTCAAGTTATGCAGCAATATGGCACCACCTATTCTATATGACATGTTATCACCATAAGCATGTTATCAACCATATAATTCATCCATTCATAAAATAAAGCAATTTAAATAAAATAGACTTTAATCCATGGTTTCCTAGAGAAAAATAAAATAAAATAAAATAACAAAAAATGTTCCAGTCCTTCTTGTCCTTCCTTTTAGTCCATAGGTATTTATCTCAAGCCCTTTTATGGTAACCATGGGTCCATAAACCCAAAATACCAAATTTTGGCAAGAAAACCTAAGACAACTTTAAGGAACCCTAACTGCTTGGCCCATCACGCCGTCACCCGAACTCGGATCAGTACGAAATTTTAGGGTTAGAACCACCATGAAGAGACGAAGCCAACGCCACTGGAATCACCCAATTTGGATGTCCCACGCGCCCTCACTCTCTCCATCTTCACAGGCGCGTGGAAACCACTGTCAGAAACTTCTGGCGGCGCGTGACAGCGCGTGGAGGATCCTCTGGCCTCGTTCCACCACCATTTTGTTCGTCTTTCCGTCCTCTTTCCAACGATATATGATACGTCCAATTCCGAGATCCAGAGGTCCACGAACATGTCCAAACAAAGGATTTAACGCCCTTCTTTTTGCATCTTCTTGATCTTCTTTTTATTACAACTTTTGTATAACATCAAAAAAAATATACAAGAATTGAAAATAAAAAAAATCAAGGAGGAAACCTAATCATATGGGATTAGCCTCCTTGTTACAACCCAAGAAAATACATTCAAATCTCTACCATGGATTGAAGTTGAAAACCAAATAAAGCATTGATTTTTATGAAAAGAATTATAAAGATAAACATACAACACATATGATCAACAAATATAGAATCCTAGGTGCCATATTTCACGAAGCAAACTAATTACATGAATAATGAAACTAGATTCACATACCAATGTACAGTCAGTCTCTGATACCAATTGTAGGAACTATTGGATTTATGCGGAAGCGATTTAAGGACCTAGTACATTGGTATGCTTATCGAATCATCATTGTTTCATAAACACACAAGGAATGTTACCTCTCAGAGTGTCGATCTTTGATGATCTCCCTCGCCTGAGAATCCTTGTGTTACCGCACGATTGCTTTGCTTGTAGTCGGTTGACGGCAGATCTTCCAGACTATGTCTCAAGGGGAAGGAGATAGTGTGTGGGCACTTTCTCTCTATCAGGAGATGACCTTGCCTCTACCTCTGTAACTTCTCTCTCTCTATGGAGAGGGTTAAGTGTAGTATATATATGGGTTCCTAGAAAACCTAACCCTTAGATGTAACGGGCTCTAGGTTTCTTGGGCTCTTCTTACACACTAGGCCCTATTGGGCTTTAGTGAAAGAGCAAAAACCCAACAGAAAGAGCAACCTGATAATATTATACTGAGGAAATTGGGGTCTGTTCATAACATTTATAAGAGAGACTACAAAGTCATGCAGCCATGTTGGATTTAAAACAAGTCAAATAGAAAGTTTTGATACAGTTTTACCCATGTAACGAAGATGAAAATTCGTTTGGTCTTATAAACTGTTCATGTAATTTTGTGTCGACAATGGAAGTTAGATAAATTTCTCTTTAAAGTGCCACTTATAGGATCTAAATTCTTGACATTGCAAACAATATTTGTCTAAAGTCACAGTTCATTCTCACTGCGACAACCAACTTTTAGAGGTTAAATGTGGACATCGTTTCTCTGTGAGAGAGACAAGCACATATAATTAAGAATTTTGGTAGCACAATCCCATAATAATTGTGAGCAACAGTGCATTACAATTTTGAACCACATTATAGAATGACATTTCATGGTTTGATTTTCCAGTGCGTATATGTTTCAATCTGTCCAGATAATCTAATGTCAAGAGTAAAGAAGAATTCTCTATTAAGGTTCATAAATAAAAGCTGTTATAATTAGTTAGTTATTACAGTTATGTAATTAGTTAGCTATTGGAAAATTAGTTACGTTCATCAATGATGTACCAGTATATAAACCCATGTAACAATATTTGAACACACTTAATGAAAAACATTTCATCTATCTTCTGCTTTCTGCTCTCTAGTTTCAATATGGTATCAGAAGGAATTTCATCTCCTTGATCCTAATCTTGCTTTCGCATTCTTGTTCTTGAAGAAAATTTGCTTCGGTCATTCTTGCTCCTGAAGGCATTCTGCTTCAGTGTTGTCTTTCTTCCTGGAGTTCTCTACTTTAGTGTCAATTTTTTTCTTATTCCTGAGGTTTCTTGCTTCAACGTCCATCACTGTCCTTCAGTGTTCATTTTCCCAAAAATGGCAAACTCAAACTTTGATCGTTACCATCTTCCTCCTTCGAACCAGCCTAACCTAGTACTGGTATCACAACTTCTCACCGAAGGAAACTATCATTCTTGGAGTCATGCAATGCGTATAGCTCTTAATGGTAAATGCAAGCTAGGCTTCATTACAAAATCAATTCCAAGACCAGACCCCTTACAAGAACCTGAAATGTTCGAGTCTTGGCAATGCATAAATGATATAGTAAGTTCTTGGATCCTAAACTCAGTTTCCAAGGACATTGCTTCTTCTCTTGTTTATGCTGAGTTTGCTGCAGAACTATGGAAAGACCTTCGTGATAGATTTCAACATGGAAATGGTCCTCGCATTTTCGAGTTAAAAAGGGAACTTTTTACCCTTCAACAGGGAACTATGTCAGTCACACAATATTTCACCAAAGTGAAAGTTCTTTGGGAAGAATTCAATTCCTTTAGGCCTCTTTAGGCTGCAATTGTGAAGGTTCTAAGCCACTCCTAGATTTTCTTCAATCTGAGTATGTATACTGTTTCTTGATAGGTCTAGATGAATCATATTCTCAGATTTGTGGCCAAATATTATTGATGGAACCACTTCCTTCCATCACCAAAGTTCTTGCTTTACTCACTCAGGAAGAAAAGCAAAGGCTCGTTGGTTCTTCCTCCTCTTCCACACAGCCTGCAGTTGCATTCCAAGTTCAGAAAAGTTTTGTGAAGAATGATTCCAAGAAAGGGAAAAAGGACCGTCCCTTATGTTCTCATTGTCATCAACTTGGTCACTCAATGGATAAATGCTATCGCTTTATTGGATTTCCTCCAGGTTATGGCCGAGGAAAAGGAAAGCAAGTTGTCAATCAAGTTTCTTCAACTTCTGTTCCTAATGCTGAAACAACTTCGGTTCAACTAACCACTTCTCAAATCCAATAACTGATGACATTACTCAACTCTCAGCCCCCTCAACCTGATGAGAATCAAGAATCTCTCATTCCTACAAGTATGGTTCTTACCACATCTAAATCAAATTCTTTTAATTCAACTTCTTGGATCATTGACAGTGGAGCTACATCTCATGTCTCTTGTAATATCTCATTATTCACCAACATAGCCCCTTTATCAAATTTTTTAGTAACTTTACCAAATGGTAATAAAATCTCTGTCCATTCAATTGGTACTGTAAAATTAAATGATAATCTTACATTTTACAATGTATTTTACATCCCTCAATTCCAAGTTAACCTCATATCTGTTGCATTCTTAATTAAACACTCATCAATGATGGTTTTACTCTTACAAAAGTATTTCTTAATTCAGGACCTGAAATCTTTGAGGGTGATTGGGATGGGTGACATACTTGGAGATTTTTTTGTCTTCAAACAAGATACTCATTTACAATCTTGCAATGCAGTTTCACAAGTATCTCATTCGAACACACATTTGTGGCACTCTATATTAGGCCATGTTTCAAAAATTTTTTTACAGAAAATGTCTAGAACACTAGATTTACATTGTTCTGATCTGGATTCTCATTGTACTGTTTGTCCTCTTGCAAAGTTTCGAAGATTATCTTTTACTTCAAACAATAATATGTCCAAAACTCCATTTGATCTTGTACATTGTGATGTATGGGAACCATATCATGCATCCACTTATAATGGGAAAAGATTTTTTCTTACAATAGTTGATGATTGTACACGTTTCACATGGATATATCTGTTATCTAACAAATCCGAAGCCACTGCTTGTGTTGTTAATTTTTTCAACCTAATTCAAACTAAATTTAAAGTTACAATTAAGCAAATTAGATCAGATAATGCAAAGGAGTTAGCCTTAATAGATTTTTTACAGCAAAAGGGTGTGATTCACCAATTCTTTTGCGTGTATAGACCTGAACAAAATTCAGTGGTGGAGAGGAAACACCAAAACTTGTTAAATGTAGCAAGAGCATTGTATTTTCAGTCCCAAGTTCCAAAATCTTTTTGGGGTGACTGTGTTCTCACAGCAACCTTTCTTATTAATAGAACTCCTACACCTTTATTAAACTTCAAATCACCATATGAATTACTCTTTAACAAGGAGCCAAATTACTCTCAGCTAAAAGTTTTTGGTTGTTTAGCATATGCTGCAACCATTCCTGCCACAAGAACAAAATTCTGTCCAAGAGTCGATCCTACAATTTTTGTTGGCTACCCTGTAGGCTATAAAGGTTACAGACTATACAATCTCAAAACAAAACAATTTATCATTTCTAGAGATGTGATTTTCCATGAAAACATCATACCCTTTGCATCTATGTCAAATCAGTCTCAAATTGATGATTTATTTGCTGAAAACTCAATTCCTATACCTCTTCTAGATAGTCATCCCAATATCAGAATCATTCCAAACAATCCAATTCCTCAACATGATCCTTTTCCTATAAGAGAAAATATACCAAGAGAAACACCCTAACCTATACTTGAACCATCTGAACCTGAACCTGTAGCAACATCCGAACTTGCTGTCAATATCAAAAAATCAACCAGAGTTTCCAATCCTCCTTCATACCTCAAGGATTATGTCTGTAATAATCTATCTTCATCCCTCACTTATCCTATTCAAAACCATATGATACACAACAAACTTTCACCTTCATATTCTCAATTCATAATGAATATTAATGCTGTTCTCGAACCTGTTTTTTATCATCAAGTAGTAAAATTTGCTGAATGGAGAAGGGCCATGAATGAAGAATTAAAAGCTCTTGAAGAAAATAATACTTGGGAATTAGTCACTTTACCACCAAACAAACACACCATAGGATGTAAATGGGTATACAAAGCAAAATACCTTCCTGATGGATCTCTTGACAAATATAAGGCTAGGCTAGTTGCAAAAGGTTACACTCAGCAAGCTGGTGTGGATTTCCTTGATACTTTTTCACCAGTTGCTAAGTTAACAACAATAAGAGTTTTACTAGCAATAGCAGCAATTCATAATTGGAGTTTATTACAACTAGACACAAATAATGCTTTTCTTAATGGGGAATTATTTGAAGGAGTCTATATGGACCTACCATTGGGGCATCCTAAAAAGGGGGAGGGACTTGTTTGCAAACTTACTAAATCACTCTATGGCCTAAGACAAGCTTCAAGACAATGGTTCCACAAATTTTCTTCAACTCTTCTCAGCAATGGCTTTATTCAATGCAAAAGTGATTACTCTTTATTCTCACTTAATTCTGGGAATTCTGTAGCATATCTCCTAGTATATGTAGATGATATAATAATTGCTAGTCCAAGTTCGGATATGATCACAAAGGTTCAACTGAAACTGCAATCACTTTTCAAGCTCAAAGTCTTAGGAGACTTAAAATATTTCCTTGGCTTAGAATTAGCCAAATCTGCAACTGGTATTCTTCTCAACCAAAGGAAATATACTCTCTCATTACTAGGAGAAACTGGTTTTATTTCCTATAAACTAGCAAGCTTACCATGGATCCGAACTTGAAGTTAAGTGCCACTGATGGAGAGCAATTAGATGATCCTTCATTGTATCGAAGAATAATTGGAAGACTAATGTGTTTAACAATATCCAAGCCAGACATCACATTTTCAGTGATCGAGCTAGCTCAATTTATGTCTAATCCTAGAGTTCCTCACCTAAATGCCATTCATCATCTGCTGAAGTATCTAAAAGGTTCTCCTGGACAAGGAATACTTTTCCCCTCAAAATCATCATTCAATATTACTGCATATGCTGATGTAGATTGGGCAAATTGTATAGATACAAGAAGGAGTACTTCCGGTTATTGTGTCTTCCTTGGAGAAGCTCTCATTTCATGGAAAAGTAAGAAACAACCTGTTGTTTCCAGAAGCTCATCAGAAGCAGAATATCGGGCTCTAGCAAATGTAACCAGTGAATTAACTTGGCTTACTCAGTTACTTCAATTCTTCAACATCAAAGTACCATCTGTAGTAGTATATTGTGACAACATGTTTGCTATTCATCTTGCATCCAACCCAACATTCTGTAACACCCTAAATCTTAACCCAAGACTACTAGTATGTACTTAGGTTAATCTTTAGAATATTACCTCTTGGTCTCATCCTTTACTTAGAAAATACTTAGCGGAAATATGGGTAAAATTTTTCTTTTTGGAATTTAAAATCAAAGTAAGAGCCACGGACGAATTCTTTGAGAGGAAGCATAGCGAAACAGATAAGCAAAGCATAAGAAACACATCATGTCATGGAAACATCAACTGAATCATATATATATATATAACGTGCCTACCCAAAGGGGCAGGACTTTTTGATACATCATGAAACAGAATACAACTGAAATGCAATACAAGGAAATCATAGAAGTACATACAAGAGAAACTACACCCATACCCATGTGCACCTATAGTAGACAACCTCATATACAAAAGAAGGCTTGTCCTCAACTATGTGGTGTGTGTGCACTAGCTACTACCCCTCCTATGACTACTCCTGCTGGTCCGAATACTGTGGGGTCGAGTCGATCCACTGACGAATCTCGGCGGGAGTGGTCGAGCGCATCATCGGGGCATGTCCACCGGCGAGGGCGCATAGATGGCCGTCGAGCCAACCTCGGTGGACCACCGCCTCCTCACTCCCGGCCCTCATCGGTGGAGGAGCGGACCGGAGCTCCAATCAGTACATATGGGATGGCGGGTCCTCGGATGGGTCCGCTCTCCAGTACCGGGGCGCGGCACATACTGGTACTCGCGTGCACTGATGTCTCGGGCTCCATGCGGAGGATCTGCTCATCGCGCGGTCTCGCTCGCTCAAAAATCCCGTTATGACGGTAAGGAGCAGTCGGGGTGAAGCGGTAGCTCGGGACGGGGTGCGCGAAGGGTCGTGCCATGAACATGAATACTCTAACGGCAACAGCGACCCTCAAAATGGTATGACCGAGTGCCGGGTCATGGTGCAGCTCCCATACCGGGTGTCGATGAAGAGTACAAACGCCGCCATCTCAAGATATGACGGAAGAAAAGAGAGAGGGAATGAGAATCTTTCTAAAAGAATTCTCGAGGGTTATCCCTTCCTAGGTGTCATCGTCACATCCTCAGGAACCTTGGGTTTATTTCTAAAAGGTGTGCATGCATATAAATTCCTTTTAAGTTGGTTTTCCAAAGAGGTATTTTATCCAAGGTCCATCATATTTTATAATGCGTCTTTATAACTTAAGGTAAATATACTAATGATATGAATGCATCATAAGGTAAACCAAACAATAGAATAACTAGGAAGCATTATAACATTGGCATAAGTATAGTTTATGTGACATTGTTAACTTTAACTTTCATCTCATGGGGCCGCCCTAAAACTTCTCTAGGTTATGAGCTCATACCTTAACTAGTCGTCACTAGCTCTTACTTATCCTATGATAAGCGTAACATAATCCCGACTTAAAGTACGGGCTAGGGGGCAAATTAAGGATCTCCTTTCTAGGATCATTTCCTCTTTGAAACGCTTTGCTAGCCACGTGGGCCTCGCAATTTGTCCGCTTTGGCAGGCTGCATCTACACATACCCTCACGGATTTGTCTCCTCCTGGGGGTGCTCGGCCGAACCGGTGTCACCCAGGAGAAGCGCGTCTCAGTGTCGTGTCACATTTATATTCTCATAAGTATTAAATTACAATTACCTCATCATTCATCATATTCATTTTTATCATGCATTCTCATATAGCTTTTTCTCATAACATATATATCATCACATGAAACTTTCTCATAACATTCGTCACATAAAACTTTCACACAAACATCATCACATAGTCATATCTAACAATCATCCCCATAAGCTCATAGACATGATATGTTATAACTCATAGTGTTTTAAACTTCGATTCTTATGGGTCTTAAACTTGCAAATTAATTATCCTTAACTTCTTTATACGCCTATAGTTTAACATTTAATGAGTTATACAAATTTTATGCTCAAGAACTAATCCAAATAGCACTAAGCGGAATTTGGACAGCTTTATGTTTATGTGATTACGGAGTTCTAGAAATTACGGTTTAGATCTCTATCTCACATTCTAAGTTATTGATCATCAACACCTAGTCTCTTGGGAACCTATAAGGTTATAACTAAGTATTCCTCACCTCACCCTATGGTCAAGAACATCTCTAAGCCTCAAGAGTGCAGAAATCAAAATACTAACTTTACGGGTACCTAGAAGTCATAATAATGACCCTTTCTAAGTTCGGTTTGCTCCTAAGGTTTCAAGATTAAGTCCTAAACCAATTATGAGTCATTCCTACACATATAAACTAATTTAAAACCATGGTTATTGAATCTAAACCTTGCTGGACAGAATCCAGAAAAATAAATCTTTAAGGGATCTAGAACTCTCAAATTAATTATTTTCTAGTTCCTAACTTATCCTATCTTTCACATATGAGTCTTAACATAATTATTACCCAAACATAAGCATATTAACATCATTAACTCGGCTCATACAGTGGCCAAACATAGCAAGGCAGAACCGAAACAGAAACTCCATTTAAAGGCATTGAATCATAGTTTCTAAAGCACATACAATACTAGTTTCTCTTGGAACCTTATTAAAACCTTCAAAACTCTTTTATGAACACTTTTATCATCTAAACTTATGAAAATACTTAATAGGGCAGTGGCTATATTATTTTCATCTCAAGAGGTCCTAAATTCATAACACTTAGTTCTACACATTCCTTATACTCATATAAGTTTAGAAAAAGTATAAAACATAGTTTTCAATACTTGAAAACATTAAGGCCTCATAGGGCCGAAATATGGACCATAGGAAATAAATGTTTTAGACCTTTGTTTGAGATATCATTGGGCAAGTCTTTGAGCTCTAGAATCATTAAAGTGATGACATAAAAATAAACATGCTCATGCACTTATTTTAGTTATTGCTAGAAAGTAAAGTGAGAGCATAAAATAAATATGTGGTGCAATATGTTATTATCTTTGATATTTAGGTGAGGACTTGAAATATAAATATGATAATGCATAGCTTGAAATATAAACATGGTAGTGCAAGTTCATTCATTATCTTGATATTTAGTGATAGCAAGGAAGTAAACATGATATGCATAGCATAAAATAAACATGATGCAAGATTCTTTTTATGGTTGACTAGAGCTCATTCAAGACTTTAACAAGGTAGCAACCCAATACAAAATCTCAAAGATCACAACACAAAAGCCGAAAATCATATAAAAGAGAAAGAAAGTGAAACTATATCAAGTTCTTTATTAGATACCCAAAACCCCTATCTAGAGACAAATCTCTAGAACGTGCCGGCCAACTTTAAGGTTGACAAGGGTAGGCTTGGGCTTTTAGAAATCCTTAGATTAATTTTTCTTAAGTTGGAAAACCATGTGAGCTAGATAACATATAGATGAAGTTGTAAGAAAAGGAAAACTCAAGCTTTAGAGGTTTCTTTGAGATGAACACAATGTCATCATCTAGAAACTTTCATCATCAAGCTATCATGCTCAAATCAAGGCCTCATGGCCGAAAATGAAAAGGAAAGGAAAGACAAAGGAAAGTTCAAAAAGAATCCAAGAGAAAACTAGAGAAAAACACTTTCTTGAACAAAATAAAGTTTGAAAACAAATCCCTACCTAGTGATGAAGATAAAAGCTTGATCTTGAAGATGGAAATGAGATGAGCAACACCTCCTAGGATGGTGATGATGATTCGGCCTTGATGAGAGAAAAAGAAAGAAAATGTGTTTCAAGTGGAGTTGTGTTTGAGGTGTGGTGTTTGAGAGGTTTGATGATGGTTTAAGGTTTTGGGGTGGTGTTTGATGGTGGAGAGGTGATGATGAGATGAAGAGATGAAGAAGATAAAGATGAAAAGAAAGGAAGAACACTCTTGGAACTTTGAGAGAAAAAGGAAAGACTAGCAAGACAACTCTAAAACTCTAAACTTTGCAAATGCTTCAAAGTGCAACAAGGCTAACACAAGCATCCTATTTATAGAAAAACAAAACCATGGAGGAGTGAATGGGGAGGGTGCTGGCCGTAGCTTTGAAGGGCAAAGGAAGAGAAAATATCTCTTACACAAGGTCATTCAAGCATGGTTTGAAGTATGGAAGCTATGCTACAAAGTATGGCTTGATGTGAGTTAATTTCCTATCAAATTTTTATGAAATTAGGCTTCTAGAACCTTAACATGGCTGGAACTTTTCCAGCCACAAATAAATGGGGAAAATGGGTTGTTTTAATTATTTATTCATGTGGAAATTCAAGCTTGATTGAAAGTTATGACAAGGTATAGTGTATGTGACTTGAGGTATGGTCTTGGAGTATTGAAAAATTGAACATGTGATGCATAATGGGGGGGAAGGTTCACGGCCTGGTCTGGTTCAGCAAGGGAGGAGGTGAGTTTGACCATTTAATTGTGTGTTAATGGTAGGTTTAGATGTGTATTAGCTTAGGTACAAGGTTAGGAATAATTAAGCTTAAGTTTAGGTAACTAAGAATGTAATTTAGGGAGTTTATGACAAGTTTAGGAGTGCTCATACATCATTAAAGAATTTTAAACTCATTTATGAATAAACAATGTGTAACACAATTCCATGATTTAAGGAATTGGAAAGAGAAAATATTATTCAAGATTCTATGACTAGGTGTCATAAAATTAAAATATGATTTTAGGTTGTAATTAAGTACTTTTTGGTTCTAATCAACTTTAATAAATTATTTTGACTCAAGATTAATTAAGGAAATTAATTAACCTTCGATTAGAGCCTAATATTGCTTAGGTTTGCTTAATCGCGTGATTAAGCGTAAAAATACGAAACTAGGGGCAAAACCGTAATTTTGCACTAATTTTGCCCGGGACTTCAAAAATTAAAACTGAGGTCATAGAATACATAAAAACGCCTTTTAAAACCATCCGAGAAGTTTGGGTTCATCCCAAGACTTGCAAACGGGTAAAACACCACAGGGGCGTTTTGGTCATTTTGACCCGAAAACTTGGAAAACGAGATTTTCGATCCCGGGAAGGTACATAAGTTTTCTAATCCCCTTCCAACATTGAGTTTGCCCTTTGAGTCTTTGCCAAGACCGCTTTCCTCAAATTCTTGGCTGAAAATGACCTCAGGGGCATTTTGGTCATTTTCACTCTAACAGAAAATCGGGGCGTTACACATTCCATGAGAGGTCAAAACATGTGGAGGTTGATTGTCATTTTATTAGAGAAAAAGTGCATTATGGAGTAATCAAACTCATTCATGTTCCATCTCAACATCAATTGGCAGATTTATTCACTAAACCTGTGAATGCAACTCAATTCAAGAAACTCATGAACAAGTTGAGCATCTTAGACATGTTTGCTCCAACTTGAGGGGGAATATTAAGGTTCATAAATAAAAGCCGTTATAATTAGTTAGTTATTACAGTTATGTAATTAGTTAGCTATTGGAAAATTAGTTACGTTCATCAATGATGTACCAGTATATAAACCCATGTAACAATATTTGAACACACTTAATGAAAAACATTTCATTTGTCTTCTGCTTTCCGCTCTCTAGTTTCAATATTCTCATACGGAAAACTATAATTTTGACCCAAAAAAATTATATCATCGATAAAATAGCAAAAAAATATATATATTTATTTCTAACCACCAAAGATTCATCCCATTTAATAAATTCATCCAAACATTAGTTTGTCTCCATTTTCATTAATAAAAATGACACATAAATACTTTTGTTATAAAATATGGAGGTTTAAGGGATAAATAATATAATTTCTTTCAAAAATTATTTTTTGGCAATATAATCTTTCAAAGACTAAAAGGTTGGTTGTCTCGTCTCATTTCCATAACTTTCAATTAGGCAACATTCAATGAAACTTGAGCCTCAAGAATTTCCACGTCAAACATTTGTCCAACACACATATTGGCTCATCTTCATCCACTTGTGCAAGTACCTGACGTTATTATTCTTTGTACCTGAGATCATTTTTTTCCTTTGTGTGGGAAAAAAAAAGGGTGTATCTTGACTCTATTCCATATTCTAAGTGACTAAGTCACACGTATCTTCACACTAGCACCTGTACGACGTTTAGCTCTGCTTTGCTTTAGCACCATACTATCATGTTCTGTAGGGTTAACCAAAGTGTTTCAAATCGCCTTAACGAAACGTGTTTTCAGATCACTCAATAAAGTTGAACAGGTAAGTAGAAAAAAATTGCACCTCTGAGTGTGGGTTTTGGATTAGCATTTGCAAATGGGGTTTAAATCAACTTAATTCTGAAAAAATTGATTTTAGTCAAAAGTGAGTTAGTATAAATGTGATTTATGTTTAGATACCTTTATAGGAAAATTGATTATGATAGAATAAGCATTGTTTGGATAATGTTAGTCAAAATTACTTTTAACTGTGTAATTACCAAAAGGGATATGAGTTTCATATTATGCTTTTAATATTACTCATTTTTTCTTTTTTTTCTTTTTATTTTCAGATAGTTGAATAAAATATATTAATATTAATATAAAAATTTATATAAATATAATTTTAAGAATGTTGTATAAAAATAATTTGGAAAGGAAAACAATAAGATGCCATGTAATTTGTGTAGACAGTATGAAAAAATTTAAACCATAAAAAGTATAAAAGAAAGAAATTTTAAAACAAAAATAAATAAATAAATTGTTAATATTGTGAGATGGTCCAATGGCTCCCTTTTTCCTAGTACCCCTAAAAACACATTCACATTGATGAATGCCAAAGCTAAAATTTTTCACTTGGAGTAAATTAAACCGGGGTTAGGGCGAGGAAACACGTTCACGTTCATCCAAATAAAAACTATCCAATCAAGAAATCTCTACATTCAAGACTAATCAACAAGGGTTCAGGAAATCAAACGCGGAAACAAACACACCCTTAACACTACATGGGTCCGTTGGAATTAAAAAGCCAAAGAATTAATTTAAAAATAAATGACATTGGAATAACTAATTTCAAATTGTTCAATTGTTATAAAGTTGTAATATTTTTTTAACGATAAATTGTAAAGTTATATATTTTTTTCAAGTATAATTGTAACGATCATTTTTAAATTTGAACAATTTGAAGTTAACTATTATTATTATTATCAAAATCAATATTATGCATGGGAAAAAAATTACTTCTGGTCACTATCATCAGAAATAGTTCCTATTATAAGAATCAATTCTGAAAATTTTTAAATAAACAATTATAATTTGACAGTGGCTATTTTATTGCCACCACCTTCTGTCTATTTTCACACTCTTTTTGTGGCTTTTATTTTAACATTCATATTACACCCATTCAATCTCAATCTCATACTATATTCCTTACATTCTAAATTTTCTTCACAAATTGTATATTATACTATACATTTTCTTTTATGCATAAATAAGAAGTAGATCTAATAAATTTGAAGATATTTATACCTCCATCAGTTTTTTATTTAGCTCTATATGATTCAAAATGTTTTAATTGAGTCTTTACATTATAAAAACTCATAATCAAATCTCCAAGTAATCTCTAGTGATAAAAATTTTAAATTTTCTAATGCTTTTGATTGAAATATTGCAAATTATATTAGTAGTCAATTAGATTTTTATATGTTTGATGTATTTAGTTTTTTTAGCTATAAGTTGCTTTAGGATCTTGATTTCAAAAATTTTTACAAATTACAATGTACCGATTTTATTTCTTTAAAAAAGTAAACAATAGAGACTTTATATTAAAAATATTAATGGAAACAATGCCATGATTTTTTTCTGAGAAGTTTTAAAAATAATTAATTATAAATAATTAAAAGTGTGATAATAGATGAAAGGTCAGAATAAATATTAGATAAGGATATTTTAAGAATAGTAAAATAGAAGCCACTAAAAAAGTGTGATAATAGACACGAGTACGTGACAATAGTCTTTCCCTTGTAATTCTATTGGAAGCTCTCCAAAATCCGAAAAGAAAGGTGCCATCACTTCTTTCTTTTCGTGTTGGTGAGGTCCTTACATTCATGTCCACTAATTACCAGAAGTGAATAGGACAGAAAGATACATTATTTTGTAGCCCAATTATTATCATACTGAAAATGTAATTTTAATCCATATTCAATAATAGAGATCATACAAACAAATTTTAGATTAACCCGAGTATGATTTAATTTTGAAGTACACATGTATTAAAAAAAGATAACCATATTTTGTTGATTAAAAAAGAACAAATATATTATATATTTATATAAAAAAAAGAAGTCATGTTTAGTTTCAACTTTTGAGGGATCGAAAAGGTGTTGCTGTTATGTTTTGGGTGTTAGACACGTTTAATAATAATAATAATAATAATAACTTATGAGGGCAAGGAACATATATTTTTGAAACAAATGAGATGAGAATGTAATAAGAGCTGTTTAAGAGAGGAGAGTGTAATCCACTCTTTTTAGTTTTTAATTTACAAAGTTTGCATATATATTATTTTCATTATATTTTGTGTTTTTAATATTTTATAATGGAAACAATATAGTACAAAAATATTATTTTTACTATTTTCTTAAAAAATTATAACAACAGTAATTGGAATGAAACCAATGTAATATTTTGAATTAATAATAAAACTAAGAAAAGAAAATAGAAATATTATCTAAAACCAAAAAGATCCTTAGCCACCCATTAGAGTACAGAAATAATTATTTTAATATTGATTGTAAATAGAAAATAATATTCTCTTTATCACTTCTAGTTCATATAGATATAAACTTGGTTGATATTTCACATATTTATACATGGCATGGAAAATTGTCAACGTAGACTTTAAATAGAATAACCTCTTTCAAGTCAATGAAAACTTTTGAAGATAATGAACATATACATTATTCGAGAAAAACTCTGGAAAATTTTGTTAGGTAGCATGGGCAATTTTCACCACTTCTTTTCAAATATGTATTTCTTGAGTTCCACAATAATGCAGTGTTTGGTAAATATTTTGGAACAAAATATACGCGGACAGTAAAGATAAAAAAAATGATAGAGATAAAAACCTTAAAATTATTTCTGTCTTAATATAATTTTGAAGTCAATTTTCATCCCTTTAAAAAGAGGGATGAAGATATGTTTCCGTAACATAAATATAAAATATTTTTTTAATAAAAATATCACTTTAAATATTTTATATTTCATTTTTGTCCTTTTTACTTTTTAGTTTTTCATTAAATTATAATACAATTTTCATCTTTTCATCAATCACTATGCCATGTACACCACTATCAAATGCAGTTCCGTCTCCACCTCTACTGTCTCCATCCTTTGTCTCGTAGCAAATGTGGCCCAAAAGATATATACATGCTAATATATAACAACCAATGACTCTTGAGGAACACATATGCATTAAGATCAAATCATTAATCTGTCCATCTTACGTTAGATACTTGGATGAACCAAGCTAATTAAAGAACCCCGAGAATCTTTTGAAGTGGTGGAAATGACCAAAATGACTAGGAACAAAGAAGGATGGGATATCTTTGTCTTTGCAGGCCACAGGTATGTCTCAGAATTAAAAGGCATAGAATTGAAAGGCATAATAAGAGTAAGAGTCAAGAATGTTATGGACCCATTGTACACCTTGCATTGAGACAAACACACTAACTAATAGAATTATGATCAAGAGGGGTCTTAGATTAGGAGTGTCCTTACCATTTCAACTAAAAAGTACTTTTCCTCCTCTCCCAGCAGCTTTTACCATTTCAATTTTATATATGTATATATGTATAAAATAAATACTTCTGATCCAAACTACCCGCATTTTGTAAATTATTTTCTGAATCTTTAAATTATTAGAAAATAATGTTTATTGACAAGAAAAGGTATACACTCTAATAATAGAAACCGTTCAAAGTAATTTAATATGTATTTAAGTTTAATTTTATTCCATTTCAACATTCCAAAACTTCAACTAAGAGTGAAATTTGAAGATTATTGAGACACCTTAGACCATGATAGCCCCCCCCCCCCCCCTCTCTTTTTTTTTCCCCTTTATCTGTTTAAAGTTAAGATCATGGATTTTAACTGAAACAAAGCTATATGTATTATAATATAACTTAATTTCATGCTAGGAAGTTTTATGTTAGGATCGAAAATAAAAAATCTAAATTCTAAGAAAAATTAATATTTAAACATTAAATTGATAAATATTTAAAGTTTAACTTGTAAAATGTTAAAATTTTAACTATAGAGTGTAATTTAAAAATTGTGTAAATTGTTTATTCACACAGATTACAATTTAGCCAAATAGAAAAGGAAAACCCTATACAAGTTCTTACTTGGTGGATATATTTAAGAATTCAATTTTTATTCGATAAATTTTACATTGTCAATCAGTAAAATTTTATCAAAATGATAAATCATACAAAGTAACAATCCACTACCAAAACCAGCCATGATGATTTGTTACTTTGGAGAAATCATATTTAATTGATATTATAAAATTACTTTACATTGTTAGTGATAAAAATTAAACTTTATGCTTAATTAGTGATAGTGAATAAATATCTTGTGCCATTATGATAACTTTAGTTTAAATGGATGCACGTTTCGTAATACAATAATGCTTCACAGTACAAATAACAATTTGTCAAAAGAAATGCGAAGCATAACACAGAGAAGGTGCTATGTTTTGTGGAAGGTTAATTCTCTCTCTCCATTTCTTCAGAGAATCCTTATCCTCCCCTAAACCCTAAACCACCGTGGCTGGCTGTTTTCAATTTTGTCACATTTTCGAAGTATTGTATTTTGAGCCATATAGCATTAACAGAGAAATTCTTTTCTTTGTATAAAGAGTTGTGTTGTTTGTGCTCATGGAATATGGAACACGGTATCGACTCACATTTTATTCACCATTGAATGAGGTATGAGTCAATACAATATCTTACATCCCATGAATATAAATTATTTTTTTTAATATAAATAGAAAATCATTAATCATACTCATAGATTGTGAGATACTGTATTAACTCATATTTCATCTATCATTGAATGAAATGTGAACTCTACTTAAATAAGATCTACTCTTCATCTAATGGTGGATAAAATGTGCATGGTGCCCCATACCTTATAAGTATACAAATAACACAACTCATATAAATATAGCACATCTTCCTCAAGTGGTCATAGTGTATACGCTAAATGGTACTAGGCCATTACTTAGCAACGCATATTATTAGTGACTTCTCATATAAAAGTGGGAAAAGTTAGGGTAAATGGTATTGTTTGACTATTAAGCCATATTAACCGGGTTCTTAATCCACTTAAAATATATTGAGTCTTTGAGTGTTACCAATATAAATACTCATGCAGAACAGTTCAAAGGCTTTGGTGAGAATAGTTTGTGGTTTTGTTTTAACAGTTTAAAGGGTCTGTGTGACCTTCACATCAACTATAAATAAATATATATTTCAGTGGGACAAGGACCCAAGTTTCCTTTCCAAGAAAATTGTGTTGCCAATTCTACATGGCTCACTATAATCAAATATTGCGTGAACACTAAGAACCACAAAAATTTCCACATACTTGAAACTCACATTTTAACAACCAACTGATGCATTGTTGTTACATGCTACCCTCCTTTTAAAAACCCCACCATTTTTTCTTTTATGAATCCCCCACCACACTTCATTCTCTCTATACCCCACTTGCAATAACATTGCAGAATTTTTCTCTTGTTCTTCCACTACGATGTCTAAAACAAATGTCAGAAGACATGTTCTTGAGAAGAGTAGAAGTGTCAGAGAGACGCATAATAATAAGACATTGAGCCACAGCCTTTTTCCCAAATTCCTCAAGAAAGTGTACCCAATTGGGCTTCAGAAAAGCAATTCATCTTTGTCTTTGTCTTCACTATCACTGTCTTTGTCACAAAACTCAAATGACTCATCTCAGGCTGATTCTGTAGCTGCACTTGATGAGGAGATTTCTTTGGCACTGCGTTTGATTTCACCACGTGAGAAAATTAGAGAGCCTGCAGTGTCCAAAACTGTGCAGCAGCAGCAACAACAACAACAACCACCAAGTTCACCACTTAGCACTGAGCCTGGGGAGTTGAGGAGATGCTATTGGATCACAAAGAACAGTGGTATGTTCAATTTCATTTGATCCATTGCCCTTATTTTATCATTTTTGAAATTGTTGTTAGGCCTTCTTTTCTTTTGCAATGAAACAATTCTCATGGAAAGTACGAAAAGCCATAAGTATAGTCAGTCTTTGTAGCTTACAGCACAAGGGCATCTTAAGGGTAGACGTGCACAGTTTTACTATTGTGTTGAGCCTCACACTCTTTCACACCAAATTCATACTAACAAGATTTTATTTTCCCTTTTATGGCATAATGGTATTCACAAGAACTAAGAGGAAACGAAAATATGAGAGACAAACTTGCAAAGCTAAACTTCGGAGAGGCAAAAATTATCTATTACTTT